>PVJL010004368.1:120602-131358 GCA_004026885.1 Lyroderma lyra
TTTTTTTTTTTTTTTTTTTTTTTTTTTTTTTTTTTTTTTTTTTTTTTTTTTTTTTTTTTTGTCGACCTCCAGTTTCAAGGCTTTGTGGTTTGAGAATACACTTCGTATGAGTCTAATTTTCTTGAATTTGCTGAGGCTAGCTCCGTGTCCCAGCCTGTGGTCTATTCTTGAGAATGTTCCATTGGCGCTAGAATAGAAGGTATAGTCTTGTATTGTAGGATGGAGTGTCCTATAAATGTCAGTTAGGTTCAGTTGTTGTAGTGTATCACTTAGAGCTGATATTTCCTTATTTATTTTCTGTTTGAATGATCTGTCCATGGCTGTCAAGGGGGTGTTTAGATGCCTTACTAAGTATTATTGGTTTCACCGTTTAGATCTTTAAGTAGTTGATTTATAAATTTTGGTGCTTCCTTGTTGGGGGCATATATATTGATAAGTATATTTTCTTGTTGTCCCCTTTATCATTATGAAGTGTCCACTTTTGTCTCTTATTACCTTTTTCATCCTGAAGTCTGTTCTATCAGATATAAGTATGGCTACTCCCGCTTTTCTCTGGATGCCTTTTGCTTGGAGTGTTGTTTTCCATCCTTTCACTTTGAGTCTGTGTTTGTCCTTGTGGCTGAGGTGTGTGTTTCTTGGAGACTGCATATGGATGAGTTTTGCTTTTTAATGCAATCACCTATGTCTGTGCCTTTTTATTGGTGAGTTCAGTCTATTTACATTTAGGGTGATGATTGATACATGAAGATTTCCTATGGCCATTTGGTCTTCTGGTTTGTTTGGTTGTTTTTTTGTTTTTGTTTTTGTTTTTGTTTTTTTTTGGTTGTGTGTCTCGATTCTGGTTTTCTTTATTGTTTTGGGTTTTTTTAGTAGTTACCATAAGATTTATGAAAAGTTTTTTTTTTTTGTCATTTAAATTAGAGACTGTACTGCTATGGACTTGCTCATTCGTGCCTCCTTGTGCATCTTTGCAAGTTTCAGCAGAGCATAAAACTAGGGTGTTTTCCCAGGGGCTAGGCCAGCGGATCCTCCCTCAGCATGTGTGTTTCTTGATTGCTGTGCATCCTCATCAATTCCGGATATCCTTGGGATTTTAAACTTTTTCTGGGGCCTAATACATTGTTTCTCATGTTAATTGCAATTGACATTTCCCTAATTACTAGTAAGCTTGCACATACGTCCATATTCGAGGGCTGTCCAGAAAGTATCCAGCCATGAAATATGAAAACTAGAGGCACTAATGGCTGGATTTTTTCCAGACAGCCCTGATATTTCTGAAACTTGTGAATTTCCTCTTCTGTAATATGCCCAAAATTTTTCTGTTTCTCTTTCAGGTTCTTGGTCTTTTCCTTTTCCCATTTTCTCTCAGCTGGTAATTTGTCACTTTACTCTTTTTCATGGATGAGTGGAAGTTCTTCATTTTGATGTGCAGTTTACCAATCAGATCCTTTAGAGTTTGTGCTTTTCTCATCCTTTTAAAATATTTTATACTATTCTTAAATGTATTCTATTATAATGGCTGTTCTCTGTTACTGTGTCCTGAATGTATACTTTCGCCGTTCATATGTGTTTTTAATCCCCCTGGAGTTGTTGTTTGTGAAGTGCACAGGTACCTGCCATTTTCCTACACAGTTAACCGGTTGTCCCAGCACCTTCTCCTGACGTGTTCACAGACGTACAGTGTTAGGTTCTGTCACAAGTCAGGTTTCCTCATGAATGTGAGGCTATTCCTAGGCTCTCTATTCCGCTTAGTTTGTTATTCTTATGCCCAATCTCTACTTCTTAATCATTATTTTTGTCCTTTCATTTTATTATTATTTTTTTTGACACATTTTAAAAATTTTATTGTTAGACTTACTGGGATGACATGAATTAGCAAGAATTACGTAGGTTCCAGGCATACAATTCTACTGTGCATCTTCAATTTGTTGTATATTAAGTTCACCACCCAGTGTGAGTTCTCTTTCCATCACCATGTATTTAGCTTCCCCTCCCTCCTCTCCTACCCCTCCCGCTTCTCCCATCCCCTCCCTACTTGTCCCCAAATAAACATTAAACTATTGATTGTGCCCATGGGTTGTTTGTTTGTTGCTTTCAGTTTTATATTCTGCATATGAGTGAAGTCATACAGTTTTTGTTTTTTTTTCTGTCTGGATCTCTGGGTCCATCCATTCTGTTGTAAATGGCAGTATTTCATCTTTTCTTATAGCTGAGTAATATTCCATTGTGTATGTGTACCACAGCTTCTTTATCCAGTCATCTGTCGCAGGGCACTTTGGTTGTTTCCATGTCTTGGCCACTGTGAACAGTGCTGCGATGAACATTGGGGTACATAAGTCTTTATGGACTAAGGCTTTCAAATTTGGGGGGTAGATCCCCGGAAGGGGGATTGCTGGGTCAAATGGTAGCTCCATTCTCAATTTTCTGAGGACCCTCCACACTGCCTTCCACAGTGGTTGTACCAGTTTGCACTCCCACCAGCAGTGTACCAGAGTTCCTTTTTCTCCGCATCCTCTCCAGCACTTGTTATTCCTTGTCTTGTTGATAACAGCCATTCTAACAGGTATGAGGTGGTGTCTCATTGTGGTTTTGATTTGCATTTCCCTGATAGATAATGAAGATGAGCATTTTTTCATATGTCTGCTGGTCATTTGTATTTCTTCATGGGAGAAGTGTCTGTTCCTCTGCCCACTTTTTAATTGGGTTGTTTGTTTTGTTTTGTTAAGTCATATTAGTTTTTATATATTTTAGATATTAGACCCTTATCTGATGCGTTGTTTGCAAATATTTTCTCCCATTCGGTTGGCTGTCTCTTTGCTTTGTTGATGGTTCTTTTGCTGTGTAGAAGCTTTTTAGTTTGGTATAGTCCCATTCATTTATTTTTGCTTTTACTTCCCTTGCCTTTGAGGTCAGGTTCATGAAGTCTTCCTTGAGCCCTAGGTCTATAAGTTTAGTACCTGTGTTTTCTTCCATACAGTTTATTGTTTTGGGTCTTATATGAAGGTCTTTAATCCATTTTGAGTTAATTTTTGTATATAGTGAGAGTTCACAGCTCAGATTCACTCTTTTGCATGTGTTTCTCCAGCTTTCCAGCACCACCTACTAAAGAGGCTTTTTCCCATTGCATATTTTTTGCTCCTTTATCAAAAATTATTTGTCCATAAATTTGTGGATTTATTTCTGCATTTTCAGTTCTGTTCCGTTGGTCTATGTTTCTGTTTTTCTGCCAATACCAAGCTGTTTTGATTATTGATGCTTTGTAATATAAATTGAAGTCAGAGAGTATGCTACCAACCTTATTCTTTTTATGTAGTATTGTTTTGGCAATTCAAGGTCTTTTATGGTTCCATATAAATCTGATAATTCTTTTATCTATTTCATGAAAGTATGATTGTAGGATTTTGATAGGCATTGCATTACATCTGTAGATGGCCATTTTAACAATGTTCAGTCTTCCTATCCATGAATAGGGCTATCTTTCCATTTCTTTGTGTCTGCTTCGATTTCTTTCAAAAGTGTCTTAGAGTTTTCCATGTATAAGTATGTGACGTTCTTTGTTAATTGCCGGGTATTTTATTCTTTTTGTTGTGATAGCAAAAGGAATTGATTCCCTCATTTCTTTTTCTGAAGATTTGTTGTTTGTATATAGGAATGCTGTTGATTTTTCTACATTGATTTTGTATCCTGTGACTTTATTCATTTATTGTTTCTAATAGTTAGTTTCCTGGTGGAATCTTTGGAATTTTCTATGTAAAGGATCATGTCATCTGCCAATAGTGACAGTTTGACCTCTTCTTTCCCAATTTGGATACCTTTTATTCCTTTCTCTTGCCTGATTGCTGTGGCTACAACTTCCAGTACTGTATTGAATAGCAGTGGTGACAGGGGGCATCCCTGTCTTGTTCTGATTGTAGGGGAATGGGCTTCAACTTTTCCCCTTTCAGTATGGTGTTAGCTGAGGGTTTGTCATATATGGCCTTTATTATGTTGAGATACTTGCCTTCTATACCCATTTCATTCAGTCTTTTGATCATAAATGGATGTTGTATTTTTGTCTAATGCTTTTTCTGCATCAATTGGTATGGCCATATGGTCTTTATCTTTTATTTTGTTTATGTGGTGTATCACAGTGATTGATTTTCATATGTTGAACTATCCTTGTGCTGCTGGGATGAATCCCACTTGATCATGATGTATCTTTTTGATGTATTGTTGTATTCTATTTGCTAATATTTTGTTTAGGATTTTTGCATCTGTGTTCATCAGAGAGATTGGTCTATAGTTTTCTTTTTTTGTGTTGTCTTTGCCAGGCTTTGGTATTAGAGTAATGCTGGCCTTATAGAATGAGTTAAGAAATACTGCTTCTTCTTCAGTTTTTTGGAAGAATCTGAGGAGGGTAGGTAAGTGTTAATTCTTCTTTGAATGTTTGGTAGAACTCATTGGTGAGACCATCTGGTCCAGGGCTTTTGCCTCTAGGGAGATTATGGATAGTCATTTCAATTTCTTTACTATTGATTGGTCTATTTAGATTATCCAGTTCTTCTTGGTTCACGCTAGGTAAGCTGTAAGTTTCTAGAAACTTGTCTGTTCCTTCTAGGTTGTTAAATTTAGTGGCATAAAGCCCTTCATAATATTTTCTTATAATCCTTTGTATTTCTGTGGTATCAGTGGTAATTTCTCCCTCTTCATTTCTAATTTTGGATATTTGTGTCCTTTCCCACCCTTCAATTAGTCTAGCCAGAGTTTGTCAATTTTGTTGACTTTCTCAAAGAACCAGCCTTCTGTTCTCTAATTGGTTTAGCTCTGCTTTAATTTTTATTATTTTTTCTTCTGCTGACTTTGGGTTTTGTCTGCTCTTCTTTTTCTAGTTCGTTAAGATGGGGCGTTAAGGTGTTTACTTGTGATTTTTCTTATTTCTTAAGATAGGCCTTAATGATATAAATTTCCCTCTTATTACTGTTTTCATTGTGTCCCAATAATTTTGATATGTTGTATTTTCATTGTCATTAGTTTCCATGTATTTTTTATTTTTTAAATTTTTATTTATTTATTTATTTGTTTTTTTGGTAGTTCCCTGGCTGGGAATCGAACCCAGGCTGCAATGATGAGATTGCCAAAGCCTAGCCACTACACCACCACGGAACCCACTCTATGTATTTTTTAATGTCTTACTTCTTCTTTTATCCAGTCATTTTTTAATAAGATGTTGTTTAATCTCCTGTATGTATGTGTGTGTTTTTTTTCTGTTTTCCTTTTACAGTTGATCTCCAAATTTCAAACATTTGTGATCTGAGAATACACTTGGTATGATTTCAGTCTTCTTGAATTTGCTGAGGCTACTTTTGTGTCCCAGCATATGGTGTATCCTTGAGAATGTTCCATGTGCACTAGAAAAGAAGTTAAAGTCTTTTTTTGCTGAATGAAGTGTCCTGTAAATGTCAATTATGTCTAGTTGCTGTAATGTGTCATTTAGAGCCGATATTTCCTTACTTATTTTCTGTTTGGATCATCTGTCTATGGCTGTTAAGGGGGTGTTTAAGTTTCCCACAATGATGGTGCTTTTGTCAGTTTCTCCTTTCTGATCTTTTAGTAGTTGCTTTATATATTTTCATGGTTCCTGGTTGGGAGCATATATATTAATTAGTGTTAAATCTTCTTGGTTTTGTATTGTATCTTTTATCACTATGAAATGTCCATCTTTGTCTCTTGTTACTTTTTTTTAGCCTGAAGTTTACTTCATCAAATATCAATATGGCAACTCCTGCTTTTCTGTGGTTACCATTTGCTTGGAGTATTGTTTTCCATCCTTCCACTCTGAGTCTGTATTTGTCCTTATGGCTGAGGTGTGTCTCTTGGAGACAACATGTAGATGGGTTTTGTTTTTTAATCCGATCTGCTGCTCTGTGTCTTTTTATTGAAGAGTTCAGTCCATTAACATTTAGAGTGGTGATCCCATATGTGAGGATTTGCTGCAGCCATTACTTTTTTGTTGTTGTTGTTTTATTTTTGTTTCTTGTTGTCCCAACTCTATTCCATTTGTCCTGATGTTTTGTTTCCAGTTGAAGAGGCTCCTTCAGTATTTCTGGAAGGCCAGCCTCATGCTGACGAATTCCCTCAGCTTGTGTGTGTCTGAGAAGGTCTTTATCGTATTTGATAGATAATTTTGCTGGATAATTTATTATTGGCTGGAAGTTTCCCTTTTAAAGTTTTGAATATTGATTCCATTCCCTCCTGTCTTATAGAGCTTCTGCTGAGAAGTCTGATGCCAGCCTGATGGGTTTTTCTCTAAATGTTATAGTTCTTTTTTCTGTGGCTGCCTTGAGGATTGTCTGTCTTTAGTTTTTTTTGACACCTTTAGCACCATGTGTCTTGGAGAATATCTGCTAGGATCCAGTTATCTAGGGGACCTATTTTCGTCTTGAATTTGGGGTTCCAGATCTTTCTATAGGTTTGGAAAATTCTCGTCTACTATTTGTTTGGGTATGTTCTCTGTAGAGTGCTCTGCTCCTTCTTCTAATCCTATTATCCTGATGTTGTTTTGTCTCCTAGAGTCAGATAGTTCTTGCAGAGTTCTTTCAGTCCTTTTGGTTCTATATTCCCTCTCTTCCTCCTTCTGAGATGTTTCCATGTTCTGATCTCCAATATCATTAATTCTTTCCTCCATCTGGCTGGCCCTGTTTCCTATGGCAATTATTTTGTTCCTCACTTCTTTTTTTGTATTATTTATCTCTCCCATTTCCATCTCGTTTTTCCTTATGTTTTGAATTTCTTCGTTAAATCTGTTCCTCAGATTTCCTTTCTGAGGTTGTTTAATCTCACTTGGTGTTCTGCCAGTATGTTTTCATTTCCCTCAGAGCCTTTAGAATGGCTAATTTATAATCTCTGTCACTTAGTTCAGAAATTTCTAGGTCTTTGAGATCCTTTTCTGGAGATTTTTCATCTTCTTTCTGAGCAACTTTAAATCCTAAGATACTCATATTGTCCGCTGTGTACTTTCTCTTCGACATGAGGGCTTTATATTCAGAAGAGCCCAGGAGCTCCTTCCTTCTCTGATTAGTATTTTTGTGGTGTCTTGCTATAGAGCAGACACTAGGTGGGACTGGACGGGGCAAGTTTTGGGAGAGAGGGGAAGTGTTTTAAGCCTTATCTCTGGTCTCCAGCCTGTTTGGAGGTGGTGTGCAGTTCTTTGGGGAGGCTTTAGGAGAGGGGAGAGGCCAACAAAATGCACAGTGGGGCAGCTCCACCTCCTGCCCTTTCCTGGGGAAGCTGGAGGAGATGAGGGAGACTGATGGGATGCAGGCCAAGGTCTCTCTCACTGGTTGAGGTGAACGCTGTTAAATCCGCCTCTCTTCCCTCTCCAGCGCTTTAACCCAGGCATATTCCAGTGATTTATCTCCACAATAGCTGCTCCACTGAGTTTGCCAGAGTGCACAGTATGAAAGCACTGGGAGCAGGGGCATCTCGCAGTAGGGGCCTGGAGATGCAGGCTATGGAGAGTGTCGTCCGATGGCACCAGTTGCACGCGCTTTGTGGGTTGGAACCCTCAGGCCCTGAGAGATCACCTGGTGTGGGCGAGGGCACTGGGTGCACAAGCTCCCTGGGTGGAATCCCCAGGCTCTGTGAGATCGCCGGGTGTGCGCTAGTGTGCTGAGGCTCGCGCCAGCCACAGATCTAAAGCCTCAGGCCTGATGTCACAGCCACGTGAGGGCGGCCTCATGTCACAGGCCACGTCAGGGCAGCCGGTGCACCTCCGCCATGGGCCAGGAACCGTGGCCCTGCAGAGGAGCCACGTGCAGTGTGTCACTGGCCGCGAGGGCACCAGGAGCCAAGGTGCTGTATCTGGGCCTTTATTTGGGCCTGTGGCTGTTTAGAGTCCTCCTTTAGCTTTCTTGGAACTTAAGAGTTTCAGAGGCTGGCTCCCAAGCTTTGTCCCTAACACGCTGCTTTAAGGTCCAGCTCCCTTATGGTCTCCCAGCACTCCACCACTCTGGCTTTCACTCTTGTCACCTCTTGACCTCCTCCCTCCTGTGCATTGTGCTGCTCCCTGATTTCTTTCTGGTTCCTTTACTTAGCAGTGATGGGGTCCTATCACAATCCGTCTGCTCCCTCCTCTCCCACTCACCCCTGCTCTCTAACCTTTAGGTGTTGTCTTGCAATGCGTGGATTTCTTAGTTGTCATTGTGTCACTCAGGGTTTTCTTTCTTGTATCCTGGACAGCCGTTTAATTGTGTTTTCTGAGAGAGATTTTTAGGGACCTCCTCCCCAGTCACTATCTTGCCCTCCAGCTCCCAGTATTGTTTTCCTATATGGAAGTTTCTCAGTTTTTGCTTATTTAGGTGTGTTTATTTCAGGCCCTTCTTGGTAAAAATTTAAGGATCAGCTTGTGATGTTATTTGTTAGAACATAGTTAGTACTGCACTTAATTTATTGATGGATTTGTGTGTGTGGGGGGGAATTGACATCCATACAGTATTAAGTCTCTTGTTTTCATAAACATGATGTAACTCTACATTTTTCAGGCATCTTTCTTGTTCACTGCCATAGCCTCAGTACTTGGGACAGGGCCCCATACATAGGAAGTGCTTGAAAAGCATTTGCTGAATGAATGAATGTTACTATTTTGGTGTATTTTTCCTAGTCCTTTTTCTTTGCCTATTTTGTATAATTACAGTTGGACTCTACAATGAGGGCTGTCTGGAAAAAAATCCAGCCATAAATGCCTCTATTTTTTCATATCACATGGCCAGATACTTTCCAGACAGCCCTCGTATTAATCATTTTTAAAATTTATCATGATAATACAGGTATGTCTGTATTACAAAAACTCTTAATAAATATTGTTTTTAAAGGGGATTAGTATTCTATAATTGGTGTATACCTCATTTAGTTATCTTCATCTTACTGTTACCAGGAATGGTGATTTCCCTTGGTTCTTATCTTCTTGAAGAATTCAGTCAAGAGACAGTTTGTGAAAGCAGAAGATACTTAGAAGATTATTAGTAAAGAAAGTTCACTCCGAGATGTGGAGTGGGCTGACCCAAGAGAGAGAAGCAGCCTCTCCATATCTGACCCAGAAGAGGGTTTTTATTTCTGTGGGTAGAATTTTCTTCCCCTCTCCCATGATTTATTTGAAAGAAGCAAAAGTAAGGGTAGGGTCCTAGTAAGTGGGATGCATGTTTGGATAATTGGGATTTTCCCCCCCTCCTTCTCCTGCACTTTTCTGACTACCTTATCTTCTTAATTTAGGGACAGCTCCTAATGAACCTTCTAACAGGCTAATTTCTCCTCCTTGTCCTTTCTATTTTTCTACCTACCCTATCATTACTAGATACTTGGAAAAAATACACATTTCAAAGATCCCTCTGCACACAAGGCTTCACTTTGCACAAGGAGACACACTGGCCATTTTACTGGACTCCTCTGGGGCCGGTGAACCCAGAACAGCTACTGAAATCACATTTTATTACTTACTTCCACAGATTCACTGGAGAGCATGAAGTGGGAATAGGGCCAGAGGGAAGTCTGAGTATTAGAATAAGGACATGACCTCAGGCTATTGCAGCAGAGACACACCTTTTGAATGTTAGATCGTACAAAGCAATTCAGAGAGGCGGTCATTGTGCTAAGTTCCAGAAAGATAGAGGCTCAAGAACTCAACTGAACTAAACATTCAACAGGATGGCTGTTCCTCTCCTCTCAGAGGCCTGGTTAGAGGATTTTGTTCAGGTTAACACAGCGCCCCCTGCTGCTGACAAGGAAGAGGAGTGCCCAGGGAGATGCGTTTTCTGGTTTAAACACTGTGGGGTACAAGCAGTACAGGGGAGTTGACAGGCGGTGTCTCGTAGGATCCCCTTGTGTCAGAACTGGGAAAGGCTGGCTCCAGATGGCTCAGAGTACATTTTATTAACCCCCCGCCTCTTAGAAATTTGCATCAAAATAAAAAAAAAAGTCATATTTTCCCATGTATAAGACGCCCCCATATATGACATGACTCCTGTTTTTCTAACCCAACATGAAGAAATCAATATCATAAATCGCTTCCATTTTGGCACGCAGGCCAGCGTATGCACGTGGCTTGCCATGTCTGCACGCACTCGTTGCAACCTTTTCTTTTTCCCGAATAAAGCTTTTGGTGGTGAAAAAAAAATCAGTATGAACCAGTTACTCCCATGTATAAGACGACCCCCAATTGTTGGTCTAACAATTTTAGACAGAGCTATCGTCTTATACATGGAAAAATACAGTATGTAGTAACAGGGAGAAGGCATGTCAGAGCAGGACACCTTATTCTGGACCTCATGACAACTTCCTGTGGGATATAGTACGGGTGACACTGGGTTGAGGGAGGGGCTCATTCACCTGCCATTGGCCACACCAAAGGGAAAAGCCTGATACAATGAGTGGGACAGCAGCCAGCAGACCCCACCTCCCGGCCAGCTCCTGGCCAGGGGCAGAGGGGAGGTTGGGTTTGGGGGTACACAGTGGGGGTGGCTGTAGATCCTCCTTCCATTCAGGGAAATGTACCAGTTGTTGGAAGCCACACACACGGGGCACATGAGCTTAACCAGGCACTGGCCAGGCTTGTCGAATAAAGGCAGGCATGTAAGTTAGAGAAGGGTGGCAGGTGGCCCTCACCAACCTCTACCCTGGAACCCTAAATCCCAGTAGCATGTGAGCCAACTCACACAGTTTCAGACTGAAAAACCAATGCCCAGATTCTGTACTCAGCAAATCATTCAAGTGTGACAAGCACCCC
>PVJL010004369.1:0-77142 GCA_004026885.1 Lyroderma lyra
AAGCGACCGCATCACGTAGGGAGGTCACCTTCTGCTTCACTGACAGATGGACCTGGGCTTGCTGTGACCTCAGCCCGAGAAGTCAGAACATTCTAATCGACGGCGCCTCTATCCCGTGGGGAATGCAGGAAAGGCCTCTGGTGGCTTCAAAAGGGAAGGAAGGGGGCGGGGGGGCTGGGATTTTCACAGTTGGCCCAATTTCACGGAAGTGCTTCCCTTCCGAAAACCATCACCGTTCATTTTCCTCGCAACAGAATGCCGACTCGCCGTCCACACGGACGTTCTTTGTTCTTCAAAGTTATCTAACGATTTGGCAACGGACTCCAGTAATTTCCTTGTCAGGAGAATGTCATGAACAAAGTCACAACTCAGGGACGAGACGTCTGGGACGGCTGCGGGCCCCGCTCTGGCTGAACGCATGGTTCGTTCTCAAAGGCGGGGCAGCTGGTTTGCCCCCCGAGGGAGTCAGTCCCTCGTCATTCGGGTCCGCAAAGCGCCTCTCCCGTCGACGGCGCTCTCACAACCACCCGACCGAGCGCAGGTAGCAGGACACCGGCTGGGGAGGACCCGCAGCTGAAGATAATCTGCTTTGTTTGATGACCAGTGGTTCCCAAAACAGGTCCCAGGACTCCTGGGGGTTCCGGAGACTTTCAGGGGCTCTGAGGCCAAAGTAATGTTTATAACAACACTCAGGCGTCATTTAGTGCCTTAGACCACGGAGTGACACGTGCACTCGTGATGCAGAAGGGCCAGCACCCGAGGCGGACGGAGCCCAAACCACACTAGTGGTCACTGGGGTCTTCCCCGCCGTGCCCGCCGCCGAGTAAAGCACGATGCCGGGCTCGCTGAAGGACATCCTCGCAGAGCGGACACGATCCATGTCATTCACTGCCAGCCCTTTTAACGTCCCGCGTGATGGCACGGGAGGCACGCGGAGAGCTGCCCGCGAGGGTGCGCCTGTCCCCGGGAGAGCGCGGTGTGGCGGAGCCCCGAGCAGAAACGGCACACCTGACGGCATTTGCTGCCCAATGTAGGACGTGACGAAGCCACGCCTGGGCGCAAGGCCCCGTCGCCGTGCCCGAGGGGCCAGCGAATTTAATGTCACCGAGTGTGAAAAGGAGGCGGAATGGCAACTCAACTTGAAAACACTCTCGCCTGAGTTTTGGTGACTATCGGGGCGTCAGCTGAAAAGGACCACCGAAATACTCTCCCAAACACGAACCTACGTGAGGCCGTGGGTTCTTCATACACGGCGGCCAACTCCGCCACCAGGTGAACTAGATGTGGGAGTCCACTTTGAAGTGGGGATTGAAGAGATTTACAAAACTGCCCCTTCCTTTTTTTTTTAACACAATATGATGCCCCTCTTTGCACTACATGTTTTTGGAAACACATTTTGATAAACTGATATTTATGTTAGCAAGTAATGCGCTTTCAAAAATAAAATGTTAAAGTCATAAAATTATTTTTAAATGTAAACTATTTAAATTTAAAAATCAAAATAAATTTTTATTAAAATAATTTTTAATGAATTTAAAAACAAAATATTTAAATTACTTTTTAAATTTAAACTACTTACTAAATAAAACGTTTAAAGGGCCAATATATTACTAGATCAACCCCCATACACAAAAGCTCTCCGGAGGTGCCCTGTAATTTTTGACAGTGATCAAGGCCTGGAGACCGAAATGTTTGTGACTGTATGTCATCATCTGATGAAATGAGTCAAGAGATTTAAAAAAGGTGGAGTTCCCTGATGGTGCAGTGGCTTAAGGCTTCAGCGTTGGTGCTGTCAGCGCTGCGGCCTGGGTTCGATTCCCAGCCAGGGAGCTACCCACATACCAAAAAAAAAAAAAAAAAGAGGCAACAGCATCCTGTGTTTGGCCATCGTCCCTGCGGTCCACATGCTGGAGCTTGCACAGAGCTTTCAGAAGGTCCCTGGGCCGTGGTCATGCGCAGAGACCACCCACAACGCTTGTGAGGACATTCCCAGGAGAGCACTGGACTGATGTGGACCATGCACCCAGTTAGTGACAGAGGGTCCGGGGCCAGTGCGAATCACAGACAAGTTCCTACTGTTTGCTCCTTGCATTCAGCAGCAGCCAAACCATCCACGGTGTCAGAAGCCAGCTAGCATTTATCCCGAAAACCCACAGGCGGCACCCACTAGGGTTGGGGGGGTCCATCGCCAAGAGGTGCTAAACCAACACCTTCCCCTCGGCCAGAAGACTGAGGCCCAGAGGAAGAGGCGGTGAGTGGGGTTGGCAGAACCAGGCCCGTGGCCCAGGGCTCACTGTCCGCCCACCTTCTGAGTTACCTGCCAGGAGCCTGCTGCCCCATCAGGCACGTTCAGGTGCGTCCACTTCGGATCGGCCATGGGCAGGCATGTGGGGACGAGGCCGAGAGCCCCAGGCCCATGACACGGGCTAGCCGAACGTCACCTCCAGCTCCTGCCCGGTTGTGGGCAGGAGTGAAGGCCTCATACCGTCAGACCCGGCTGTCTAAGAGAAGCTAGAGATGTGGATTTGAGTACAGACTCCCGGTTTTAAACATCGTTTATTTTATTCAGGTGCCGTTCTCCAGATTTGTTCTCTGGAGTAAGGGGCCCTTGTCTCTCTTTGGTGATGGTTAACCATCCGGTGCGTGTGAGCACGCCCAACTGTCCTAAGGCTAAATGAACGTGGTCTTTAAAAGAGCACAAGCAGAATTCCACAAATTAGGGAATTCTGGGCCTGCCGAGCTGCAGGGTATGGGGGATGCGGGTGAAGGGATGTCTGGGCCACGTGGCCGGTGGCTCGTCTCCGTCCGTGTGGCCTCAGTGACTGTCCTGTGTTCCCATGGCTGCCGCACAGCCTCCCTCGCTGGTCATCGGACTTGGAGGCAGCATCCGTGCACAAGCGGCATGTGGCACAGCCCGGTGAGCACCATGCTGACAAGGCCGGGTGTAAAGGCCCCTCGGGGGTGAGACGAGGCCACCCCAAGGCCGCGGTGACAGAGGATGCGCTGCAGGCGGGGTTTCCTCCCACACGCACCGAGAAAATCAGGTTCCTTGTGAGAAATGGCAGAAACCCCGCAGGTTTGCAGCAAGGGAACTGGCAGCGCCTCCCGGGGACACAGACGCTAGCTTCGGGGTCCCCCCGTGGCAGAGGAGAACAAAAGATTAAACCAACGTGAAGCTCTGTGCCAGGCCCGAACGCTCAGGTACTTGGGGGAAAATGGAGCAAAATTAAGACGCAAAGACTCACGGAGGAGGGGGGTGTTCTGCGGAGGAACTTCTCGTGCTTTTCGTGGCTGCTTCCTATCACATCTGAGGCTCTAAAATAGCAGCTGTGAACACTCACTTCCCACAGCTGAACTGGCCTGGTTTCTGGCCTTCCATGGAAAGCACTCCGGGAAACGCTCTGGCTCGCCGAGGACGAGCAGAACGCTAACTTTCACCCAGGGCCTCCACTGTGCTCACTTCCCCTTGCGGAGGAACAGGCCACGGGGTCCACCTGCACCCGGCACACGCCTCACCGCGTGCGGACAGCTGGGCCGGGGGCGCCGAGTTCAGGAGCCGCCCCAGCTGCCCGGGGTCACCTGGCCCTCGCTGGACTACACACGTCCCTTTGCAAAAATGACTTCTTAGGAAGGACGGGTGCTCCACGGACAGAGATGAATTCCCCAAGATCATGGGGTCCGAGCCGCTATCGTGTGGCTTTTACGTTTCTTCATTTACAGAGTCTGAACTTGGGAGTGTTGTAACGTGGGTTCCCCAAAGGCATAAACGTGAGACCGCAGACGATAAAACAATTCAGGGGAGAGGGTGCATTTCCTCACGTCCCCTCTATTCAGAAAGGTAAAGCTGTGCTCCTTCCCAAGTACTTTGAGCCGCGTCCCTGTGACTCACATGGGGTGACAGCCCTCGGGGCCTGGCAGCCTGGCCCGGACGACATGGGTCCGTGGACTCACACTGCCCCTGGAACCCCAGCTCACGTGGCAGGAGCAAGGACAGGTGACAGGGAGGACAGCAGTGATGGGCCTCAGCCCGGCCCTGAGAGAAGAAATCCAAGGGCCACTGTCTGCGACCCTGGGCATCTGTACACGGCACCATTTGCCTAAGGATTCTAAGGGAGTTTAACTAAAACCCCCACTTCTTCCACAGGTGACTCAGTGTAACCCGAAAATACTACTTTGACAGACACCAGGGGGGCCAGGCGGATTAAAGCCCCCGTCTCCTCCGAGGGGCGTGTCAGTAGCAGGTAGGACTGCTGTCACTAATCAGTGACCTTAAAATAGGGACAGTGGCCTGGACGTCCAGGGGGCTGTGGCACCTCAAGCGGTGAAGGCGGGCAGAGTCCGGGGAACCAGGGCGGGGCCGTGGGCCGAGGGGTGCAGGCGCCTCTGGGAGCTGGATTTGCCCCTGAAGTTCCAGAAGGCACCGGCCCTGCCGACACCTGGGTCTCAGCTCAGGGAGACCCACTGTGGACCTGACCCACCGAGGGTGTGTGTTACGTTAAGCCTCCAGGTCTGCGGTGATCGGGGGGGCGGCTGGGACCTGGCACAGCCGTCTCACCGCCGCTGCTGCCACTCTCCAGAGAACACAGTTCCCCTCTCAGCTCTGTGACCCTCACGTACACGGTTCTTTCCTCCGTGTCACTCTCACACAGTGGTACAGTGACAGCGGCCGGGACCCCCGGGGCGCGGCTGAACACTGGCACGTGGGGAGGCGGGTGAGAGGCAGCTTGGGGACTGCAGGACTCCCGGGCAGGCACACGTGAGAGGACACCCGCGGCCTGACCTGTCCCTCTTCTGCACGTGCCCGCAGGGGGAGCCGGCGTGGGACACACTGGAAGGGGGCCGCGAATCGTACCCACAGTGCATCTGTTTGTCTTTACACTTTATTGACACGGTTTCCCACAAGGTCACGTGGACAGGAAGTGCGTGCTCACTGCCGCCGGTCCCAGAGCGTCTCCCCGGCAGCTACAGGAACCTTATCCCCGCTCCAAACTGCACGCCGTCGCATGTCCTGAAAGAAGGGCAGAGCGTCAATGCGGGGCCCGCTGTGCCTGCCCACCACCCCGCGGCTCCACGGCGTGCGCGTCTCAGCGGCCCTCGTCACCGCTCCCTGGAGACCCCACGTGTGAGACCTGGTGACAGAATGCTGTGAGACCTCAGACAACGGCGCCTCCGGCACAAAACTTAGCAAACGCAACGAATCTGTTTCCACTCCCATAAAGGCCTGGGACCCTAACCCACGCGAGCCTGCCTGCCCTACGGGGGGACCGACGGGGGACCCGCCTGCCCTACGGGGGGGGGACCGATGAGGACCCGTCTGCCCTATGAGGGGACCGACGGGGGACCTGCCTGACCTACGGGGGGACCGATGAGGACCTGCACACACAGAACCTCCCTCCAGCTGCTTAATGAGCTTCAGAAGTGAAGGCTGAATTCCGGCAGTATCGCTCAGACCTCACAACACCCCAACTTGGATGCCACACACTGCGTGAGGCGGTACCGGGCGGCCCCTGCACAGGGGACACAATAAGCACTGGCTGCCTCCACCACGGTCACCAAGCAGCGGCTGCACAGCCTCGGGGTTCTGTCTTGAAATATCATGCACAGCAGGCACCTCCTTCCAGGAGAAACCACACGTGCAACTCACTTCTGAAACCTGTTTTTCGAACTTGCCCTGGAGAGAGCGAGGCACAGCTGACGGGCGGACGCAGCCACTCAGCCGCGTGCCGGAGCCTCATTCCCGGGGCCTGACAGCCACGGCGGGGACTCCTGGGAGCACAGGGACCTCTAGTGGCCTCCACAGCGGTGAGCCAGCGACTGCAGCCCCACAGTGGAGAGCTGAACCCCACCTCAGTCTGAAGGGCAGGAGGCCCAGAGCCTGCTAGACGTGCCCAGAGTCACAGGGCCAGGGAGTGACAGCCCCGCCCCCAGTCTGCTGCTGTCGCCAGCTGGCCGAGGGCAGCAGTCAGTGCTTGGGGGGTGAGCCTCGTGACGGTGAAGGGGACAATGAAGCTACAGGCTAACAACCCACATGCACTGCCAGTCTTCTCTGCAGTAACCCGTGTTTGCAATGCGTTTCCCTACGCAGTCACACAGGCAGCACAGACCGAGTGCTCGTCACGGAAACAGCCTGTGCGTTTTCTGAGACGGGAAGTCAGCACAGAATTCCAGCTTGAACCAAAAGTTCCACCAAGGAAATGGGCAAGGAAGGGATGATTTTTCTCTTTCGCTAGCTAAGAGCTGAGGTGCAGGAAAACCCAGTGTGTGGCTGGCAGTGGCACTGCATTCAATAAATCCCAGTGACCGCCTTCCCTCCCTGAAACTTACAGCTCTCAGAGGACACTGGGGTCGCCAGACCGCCCCTCCCCCAGCGTCAGCCTCCGGGACGTGAGCTGGAGGTGCAGCACCCGTGGCCGGCCCCAGGCCCGAGGACCAGGATCTGCCCCTACGCAGGGACTCAGGCTCAGCACAGACTGAGAATCGGAGGCTCAGATGGCTTTGTCACATGTCAACTTCTCTGCTGCTCCCTGCAAAAACTGACCCCCACATTCACACCTGCAGAAAGCAACCCCTTAACTCGCCTCATTTACCCACGACCATAAAGATTTGGGGAATCTTTGCTTAAGTCATCTGAGGCACAAACTTTGCTCTAGAACTCACTGTCTCTGAAATCAGGACACCCCCCTCCTCCATCCACAGCACGTCTGCTGTGCAGGGACCACGTATGTGTGGCGGAGACATCTCCCCGTTTCTTCCCATGTGAACAGCCAGCTACAGTGAGGAACCCCCCAGCAAGGCCAATGTGGAGAGTAACCAGCATTTACTGACAACATGCCGGCACTGCTCTGCCTCAATTCACTCATTCCTCAAACCCTCAGAGAAGTCACTGGCATTGCATCCATTCTCTGGACGTGATAATGGAGACCGAAGAGGTTAAGAAACTCAGCCTGGGTCACACAGCGCCACCGAGGCCTGGCAGCGGGGCTCCAGCACGCACCGTCCCGGCGCGAGCAGACCCTTTTGCTTCTGGCTGCGTGGGGAGCAGGCAGGTGTGGAGGTGAATCCCCGTGGTCAGGGCAGCTGCACTCCCGGCTCCCACTCACCAGGGAGCCAGCGCTACAGTTGGACAGTCAGCCTCCCATGAGCGTGAGGGAAGGCAGGCTCTGCTGACTGGTGACCACGGAGGAGCTAGGTGACAGCACTGACGGGCGCTGAGTGCTCAGGCTTTATTAAAAGCTGGCTGACGTGGCGACCCTTGAGTGCTGTCACCTGCTCACTGAAGCAGACAGTGGGAGTGATACCGTGTGGCCTTCCCCTCCCCCAGGACAAACTACAGCTTGGAACCTGGAGCCCGGGCTGTGGCTCTGCACCAGCATCTGGTGGTGTCCTAAGTGCAGACAGAACACCGAAGAGAAAAGAGCACGCAGCCGGGAGTGCCACACGCACACACGTTAGGAGGGAGAACGCAGACACGACGTTACGGGGAAACGCGGTGCCCCCCCCGCCCCGACGTGTGTTGAAGCCCTGACTCCCACCATGAGGGATGGGGCCCTTGGGAGGTTGGGCCCAGATGAGGTTATGAAGGTGGCGTGCCCACGGTGGGATGAGTGTCCTTGTAAGAACAGATACTGGAGAGCCTGCCTGTTCTCCCCGCCATGTGAGGACAGAGAGAAGGCGGCATCTGCAAACCAGGTCCCCAGGCAGCCGGCCCCGTGACCTTGGACTTCGCAGCCTCCAGGCAGTAAGGGACAACAAGCGCCTGTGGTTTAAGCCCCCTCCCCTGCGGCCCTTGGTTCTGGCAGCCCGCGCTGGCTAATGCAACAATGACAACACTTCTGGACTTCTTAAAATGGCCACAACGCGCACCGACCAGTACGAGAAGCGGGACGACTTTCTGAAACTGTGCGTGGCCTCACACTGTGTTCATCCGTGATACTGAGCAAATCCGCTCGGTGAAATGACTGGTGGCGAAAGGCCATGGTAGTGGGGTCCTCTGCTGCTGAGAGAAGACTCTGGAGAACAAGCCCCCTGTGGCCGGGAACAGAGCTCGCCCACCCCAACCGCTGAGCTCCTGGCCGCAAGGTCTCCCACTGGCAACACGGCGTTCCGTGTTTGCCCGGAGGGACCAAGGGCGGCCCGCCCAGCCCTCCAGCCAGACCTCGAGGAGCTGCCAGTCCTTGGCGACAGCGAGTGCGAACCGTGGGGTGGGAGATGGGCACAGCTCGTACTCTGTCCTCCCAACTGGAGCCCCTGGAGAAAACTCGGTGGAGGAAAAGCCGTGGAGCATTTTCCTTCTTTTGCTAACGCTTCAATTTCTCCCAAACTCCGAAGCCTTAAAGGCCACCGAAGAAACGATTACCGCATCCAAAACAAATCGAAGTTGCGAGAGCGCGCGAGGGAACCCACCTGTCGCCCTTCTGTACGCCCATGGGCACGCAGTAGTTAAGTTCCAGCCGGGCGATGTTGCCGAGCCTGAGGACAATTCCTGCACCGTAAGACCAGCGGATGCACTCGGCCAGCTTACGAAGATGGGCTCTGGGGCCCTCCCCTGAGGAGAGAAGGGGGCTGTGACCAGCAGCGGGGGGCCCGGCCTTTCCACGCCGTCCTTAGGCCAGGCCCGGCCCGGCCCCCTCACTGCTGTGTGCCCTCCCAAGAAGTTTTCAAGCCAGGCCTAGGGAGTCAAGGAGCGCACGAGGCGGGGATAGGCCTGGCGTCGAGAGGACTTGGGACCGCTCCTCACTGCCCCGAAGAGGCCGAGCCCTCTCGGCGGCCTGGGCCTGGCCCGCTCTGCTCGCTGGCCCAGGGCGACCCCCGGGAAGCCCTGCTCCAAGCCTCGGTGTGAGGGCACTCCGGACTCCCTCCCATCCTCCTGGAGGATGCGTCCGCCGTGAGCCCCCTCTGGCCCTGAGCTCCTGGAGGACGGGCCCCAATCCCACTCAGCTCTGCGGCCTTAGTGACGGGCAGAGAGCGGGTGCTCAAGACGTTTGTGAACGAATAAACACGTTTTTCTTGGCCAGACAGCATTTGGTGACGACTCTTCACGCACACACCGTTCATTCAGCCGACAACTTCCCTCTGCGCACCGTTTCAGGTGTGGTAGGGAGTTTTTAAAGTAAGGCGCGGTCCCTAAACCTAAGGACCGGCCATCTAGGAAGGTGGACACCTTAAACGTAAAGTCCGCTCCGCACAGTGGCTGCCCAGCCGGGGTTTACCGTAGTTGAGGTTGCAGAGGTTTCCCGCGTTGAGAAAGAAGTGTGTCCTGAAGAGGTCCCCGAAGCCGCCCTGGCCGGGCCGGAACGGCAGCGGGGTGTACAGGTGCAGGCCGCCGGCCCAGTACGCCTCGCCGCCCAGGTAGTCTCCTGACCGGGGGACAAAATGCAGCCTCACAACCCTGAAATCCCGCCAGCACCACACAACTCACACCAGCAGGACGGAGCTGGGTGCGTAGCACACAGGGCGCGGGCTCCCAGCAGCCGCTCTGCTATCCCCTGACGGTGGTGGCTTCCTCCGAAATAACGGTCTTTGTTTCCTGGTTCATTTTATACTTAGCCTTAACTGGACAAAAAAACAAAGCAGAAACAAACAAAACCAAGCTAGTGCCGTTTAGAAAAGAATGGAATGGGAAATGCATCCTTTCTGCAAAACGCTTAACACCAAGCACACGCATGGACATCACCTTTCGCCAGACCCCTTCGCCCTGGCAAACGAAATGTGTTATTCCGCAAAAATTTCAAGACCACAAGACAGAGACAAAGGGCAGACTATGACTCCGCCCTTTCTGGAAATGTCTGTGCATGCATTAACCCAGAGGCAGGGTCCAGCCCTCACTGTGGGGGGCGGCGTACCCAGAGGCTCGGGGCCACAGGTTCATGGCCACGGGGCTGTGGCCGCCCCTGAGAGCGTACGCATGCCCTGTCTCTGCAAATGCCCCTCCTGCTTCCAGTTTCACTAAGAAGAGAGCCAAACATTAAAGTGACCAAAGACCCACAAACCTCGAAAATGTTTATACTTTGTTGTTGCACAAAATTACTTGTAAATTGTCTTAGCAGTTTTAATATAAAATGACAGACCATGGCAAAAAAAGGGCTGTCTCCAAGTTTAACCTTGAGGAATGACCTGCTTATTTACTCAGACGCCAGAATCTCCCGAGTCCCTTTTAACACTGACGTTCTAGAAGGAACAAATAAGGAACAAGCAACACGAGGTTGGCTGTGCTTGCTTTTTGTTTCCACAACCGCCCTTCTCATTTTATCTGATCATAAAAGTGACAGACTCCTGTACAAAAATCTGACAAACGTAAGGAAGTAGAAAAAAAAAAATCTCTAATTTCTACCATTCAGAGATGAACAGCTAACGTTCTGGTGTGTTTTGTTTAGTAAATCATAGTGAGTAATTACAAACAAGAAAATAAAATGTGAGTCATTTTATATACACAGCTTTCAGTCCTGCCTTTTTTTTTTAGTTTCATATATTATAAGCACTTTTCTCTAATAATTTATATCCTGTCAAAGTGTGATTTTGATGCCTGAATAAGCATATGTACATACCATAATGTAACTATCTATTCCTTGTCTACTGTCATATTGGGGCCTAATTTCTTGATAGAGGACATTAACCTGAGCTGTTTCCTTGTACCCATACCTTTAAAACCGTCTCTAAGTGCAACACACGGGTAGACAAGTGCACACATCCTAAGTGGACAGCTCAGTAATTTCCAGACACACTATATAATGGGCACCCAGGTCGACAAGCAGGCATGTGCAGCCCCTGGGGGCCACGGTGTCCTTCCTAATCGCCACCCACCACCCATGCCAATGGGAGCACCGCCCTGTTGGCCCACCGCACAGGTGAGGTCACCTGTCCCCCACGCACACACAGACCCACACAGTACACATCTTCCACCGTACAGGGAAGGTCACATGGACCCACACAGTGCATGTCTTCTGCCGCACAGGTGAGGTCACCTGTCCCCCACGCACACGCAGACCCACACAGTGCATGTCCTCTGCCACACAGGTGAGGTCACCTGTCCCCCACGCACACACAGGGACCCGCACAGTACACCCCCTCTGGCTCCTTTCCTGTGCTCCCTCCTGCCACCCTCAGCCAAGGCTGTAACCTGCTCAGCCTTGCTGCTTTATCCGATCGCACAGTGTGACGACACCACTGCTGGTTTGTCCATTCCACTGTTGATGGGCAACTGGGTTTCCAGTCTCCAGTTTGGGGCTATCATTGAAAGTCCTGCACGTAGATCTTTTAGGCTCTTGATATACGTTGCCGCATTGCTTTCATGAAGAGTTACAGCTCTTTACGCTCTTGCCCACAGAGCCGTACCAACGTCCTGTCCGACAGCAAGTTAAGTGGAATACCATTGCTTTAATTTTCAGTCAAGTGCAAAACTCCTAAACTTTCCTACATGCTGACAATGAAAAAAGAGCCAAACTATCCATGGAGTGTAACTTTTCTAAAAAACAAAATAAAACAAAACCTAATGAAGCAGTCTAAAAATGGAAGCAAGAAAGTTATTAAAAAATGAGAGAGCCACACAGAACTTACAGATGCGCCCAAAGATGCCGTGAGGCTATTTACTGATTTGCCGTTTTATACTCACAGGAGAAAAAGCAGGCTAAACGCCTAAAACTTGGGGTGTGGTTTAAAAGAAGACAGTACGGCACTAGGAGAAACATGCAGCTGCCACAGGTGACGACGCTCCTGTCCCTGGCTTCATGGCCGCGGGGACGCGGAGGGGTGTGGCCCTCAGCAGCTGTGCTCCCCAGGGTTTACCCAAACGAACTGAAGCTTCTGTCCACACAGAAACCTGCACATGAACGTCTGCGTCAGCTATACCCGCGACGGCCCCACGTGGGATGTCCTGAAACCAAGATGCCCTTCCACAGGTGAATGGTAACCGGTGGCATGTGGGAACATCATTGTTGTATTATCATACGGACCATCGCTTGGTGATAATCAGATGGGAGCCTTAAGCTATAAAGACCTGGAGGAGCCGTGAACGCACGCGGCGCAGCCGAAGAAGCCGGTCTGGAACGGCACACACTGCGAGTCCGGCTCTGTGTCCTGGAAACGGGAAACTATGGAGACAGCGAGGAGTTCAGCGGCCGTCAGGCGCTGGGGGCGGAGGGGCATGGTGGAGTTTTAGGGTGGTGACACTGGAACGGCAGCTACTGCCATTTCGCGTTGGTCAAGCCGGCAAACCGCACGACACAGTGAGCCCTAACGCGCCTTCGGTTACTGCGTGCGATCAGTTACGTCCTGTGGGTGTCACAGTCGCCTAGTAACAACGTGTCAGTGAGGGCTCGTCACTTGTAACAGTGCCACGCAGATGACAGCAGAGGGCACGACGGACCTGCACTTCCTCTTTCTGTAAGCCTGACGCTGCTCTCAAAACTGTCCAGGGAAAATGCTACGGCACGTCACCACGACAAACTGACTCCTGTCACGTGCTCTTCGTACAGTCATTGCGGGGAGGGAGGGGAAACAGGCCACAGAACTGTCCGCAGACAAAACCAAACGTGAGCACAGGTACATCACGACAGCAAAACGCTCCCACGGTTACGGGCAACGGGACCCCAGGCCACTGTCCTGCGCTTCTTGCTGGCAGGTGTTTTCCCACTTTTCTACCTTTCCCCCAACAAATGCTTTTCCCGGCTGCGGCACGGTAAGAGCTGGGGTAGGTGCTCATCCCACGGTGGTGACACGTGCATGTCTCGTGCAATTTAAACAAATACACGCTTCCAGAGACGAGGTGGGAAAGACGCGCAGCACCGTGGGGGACGACAGAACGGGGGACGACAGAACAGGGGACGACAGAACATGGACGCACGGCACCGTCGGGGACGACAGAACGGGAGACGACAGAACGTGGGCACGCGGCACCGTGGGGGACGACAGAACAGGGGTTGACAGAACGTGGGCATGCAGCACCGTGGGGGACAGAACAGGGGACGACAGAACGTGGGCATGCAGCACCGTGGGGGACAGAACAGGGGACGACAGAACGTGGGCATGCAGCACCGTGAGGGACAGAACAGGGGACGACAGAACGTGGGCATGCTGCACCGTGGGGGACGACAGAACAGGGGACGACAGAACGGGGGACGACAGAACGGGGGACGACAGACCTTCGCTGTGCGGCCCGACGCTGTGCATGCTGAAGCCGCGCACACTGGTCGGCCCTCCGAGGTAAAACCTGGAACGGAAGGGCAGGCGTCAGGGGGACGTCTGGGTCGTACGACGAGGCGCACGTGTCAGGCCCGTGTCAGGCCCTCTGAGCTCGGGTCACCAGTGACACTGCCGCATGGGGAAACATGGCAGGAATGGGAAGACGCACAGGAGGTGGCCCGTGTCGTAAACACCTGCTCTTGTTCTTGTTAATGCTCACACAGCCTTCTTTGTAAGGGCTGTGTTTGAATTTCATCATTCCGGCGGTTTCAGAACGTTTGCTGTTATCAGCAACGCTCGGATGAGTCCCCTTGTGTGTGTATGTCTTTGTACATTAGATTTATGGAGGTGACACTGTTAGGTCCGAGTTCAGAAATTAAAAAACTTTGTACTTGCACACGGCCACCCCAAAAGGCAGAACAGTGCAAGCTACAGCAGTGCTGTCACTAACACCAGGCCGAGGAAGTTCCCCACCCTCAAGGACGGCTGCTGCGTGTTTCAAAAGGACCACCCCCCGCCCCACTGGCTTCCTTACGGGCCTTGAGGAGGTCACGCCACACTTAGGGATCCCTCGTCAGGACATAAAACGAATAAAAATTATTTACAACGTCGTACGCTTCACAGTATCATTTACGTGCGACTATTGAAATGTTAAAATGTTGCTGAAGAAAAAGTTCTCAGATTTGGGGAGTAGTTTACCCCGTAACTTCTTTAACACTTTTTAAAAAGCAGGGAAAACCAAAGTCTGCACACAAAATAGGGTGTGTCAGCAACTCAGATTAATATAGATGTGTCTAGCAGGTACACACACACCCACAAACAGACTGAACGCCCTTTAACGGGCGGGACTCTCACTTCCCTACATTTCTCTATCTCTGTAAGGTACAAGAACTGCGCTCTTTCACACTGAAAAGAGAATGCGAATTTTTTAAGTTAACGTCCTCCTCCCAGAAAGGCAAAAAACATTAAGTGTGAGATAAACCAGGTATCTGACACTGACTTAAACATAGATACTGAAGTAAAACGTGAAACATTTGCTTTCTTAAGTAAACGTCTCTAAAACATCTTACAAGAAACCAACCAAAGGGGCCCAAGGAACCCTGTGCCCACGACCCATGTATTCACTGCGACTCACCTGTCAGCAATGCTGGAGGGCTTGTCGCCAATGGGCACCAGCATTCCACCCCAGAGAGAGGCTGAGAACACCTGCGGACACAGGGACACGCGACCGCTCTCCCCGTTTCTTTCACTGCGGTGAGAAAACGCGCGGGTAGAGACCGCGTGGAGACCTGCTCCCTGGCCACGTGCTGGGTGCCTGACCACGCAGAGCTCTGGGTGGGGACAGGGCTACAGGAGGACGGCTGGCGGGTACAGTGCAGAGTGTTCTGTGGATACTGGAAACACTGGCAACTCCCAATTTCAAATAAAGACAAACCAAGCACAAGCAAGCAAGCAGCCGACCCGGGCAGCGCACGGCTGCCACTCCGACACAGGGCAGCGCCCGCTTCTACGAGGAGAAGCCAAGCCCAGCAGCACCAGCCACGGCCTGACGGGGGCGGGAGACCAGCCTGGACCATGCATTCTGCTTCTGCCCAGGCCTCTGTGATCTGGCTTCAAAACGCTGGAGGATTAAGGGCACGGGGCATTTCGGGTGAAAGAAGGCAGAGGTTACGCTGCTCCAATGATGAAGAGGTGCAGACACACACGACTTCCAACCCAGCCCTCAGGGACAGGGCTCCTCCGCCACCAGCCAGGGGCAGTGACCTGGCTGACCTTCATGCCTAAGTAACACACAGCACAAAACGCACCCCACAAGCCCTAACCCACAACGAGCTCGCCGGGCTCAGCTCACCCCACGTCCTCACCACACTGGGCCCCCTCTATCTCCTGAGCATGCGTCCACGTTTTTGCTCATCTCGAGTCCTCTCCCTGACTTGCAAATTCCTGTCCTTTGAAGCTGCTGAGATCTCTTTTCTAGAAGCTTCAGTAGGAAGAATACAGATGAAAACTGGGATGGAGTGGGCAGAGCGGGCCCAAGTGAACATTCTACTCTGATAGCCAGCTATATGGTCAGCAACGTTCAAGAAACATCTACGTCGAGCCCAGCGGGGTGACAGATGCTAAGGGATAAAGTGAGGGGCCAGGGCTCGGGGGCCTCCGAGAGAGCTCGCCTCCCCGCCCCACACTGCTCTGGACAACGGGAGCAGGACGGGCCCTGCCCGCAGGCCAGCCCTCAGAATGCTGCCCGCGCCTGGCCCTGGGGCAGCCCTGCAGGGCTCCCATGTCGCAGTACCAGGGCCTTGCAGGCCAGCGGGACGGAAGGGGAGGGAAGGGGAGGGCGTTAGAGCCGGCTCTCCTGGCAAACCTGTTCTCCTCCCCCACCTCTCCCTGCCCGACCGTCACCACCGGCCGGAGAGCTGGCCTAATGGGGCGACAAGAACTCATTACCCACCCAGAATGGGCTCATCCTGCCTCACATCCCTGTGAACCTTGGTGACCACAGGAGCCCAAGGCTCCCAGTCACCCCTCTCGCACCGACTCCCCCACTCCTCATGGCCAGCGAACCCACTGCTTCTCCTGGTCCTCTGCTGCCCTTACCCGCCCCTCACCAGCTGGAAGGACACGGCCCATCGCTAAAACCCACCGCCGGTGTTCACCTCGCCACCTCTCCACTCTCTCAGCTGTCCCTGCACGGCTGCACATGGTGGGGGACACACCGTCACGCTGTGGCTCCTCTGAGCTCGGACTCCAACCTCGCACAGGCCCTCAGAGCTTCCCGCCCGCCCGATGGGGAGTCCCCACCTGGCCCGCTGTCCTCCGCCTACACTGAGGACACAGACGCACCAGTGTTCTCGAGAGCCCCCGTCACCCCACCTGCACCCATGAGCCCCCACGCTGCCCCCCAGGCCGGCCCTCCCCGACTTCAGGAGCAGCTCCCCCCCCAGAGCCCCCACCCCCTCACTGGATCGGCCCTGCCAGCAAGCACATGGGCCGTAGGAAGCCCCCAGACTCCCAGGCCGTGACCTCAGGAGGGAGGAGCGGCACTCCTGACCTCCTGCCACAGTCCCGTGATGGCCCCAGGGGAGGAATGGGGTCGGGGTGCTCCGAAGGTCCAGTGCAAAATGACTGACAGGTTCCTGTTACAGAGAAGAGTGACCACTCCTCCCCGGAGGGCCTTCAGTTCTGGCGAAGTTTCAAAGACCAACCACGTCCGTGTCGAGCACTCGAGTGCCTGGGCTTCCAGTTCGTGCTTCGGATGCCCAGGACCTGAGGTGCCCAAAACGAGGGATAAAACCACCAGGTGACAACGTCCTGGCCGGATACTCACTGAATCGAGCACCAGCTGCTTATTCAACTGCAGCTCGAAGTCTTCTTTGATGAAGCTCACGTCCCCTCCGGTGTAGCCCGCCAGCTCCTGGGGAAGAACCACGGGAGGAAAGGAGCAGACGCACCCACACGCACTGACCCACGCCACAGCCCCCACCATTTAACGCTGCTGGGCCGTAGTTTTAGAAAGGCAGCGACCACTTCTGTCTCCCAGAAGCTGGTCTGCCTGTTCTAGACGGTCCCAGGGGGTGACAGACACACAAAATCACGAAACGCACTGACTACAGAGGGAGAAAACGCTGGTGACGTGAACATTCTGGCATAGAGCTTGCCACGGGCAATACGGTTTGTCTGGCCTCATCAGTGTCTGGGCAGGAAACACGCCAACTGTTCACAATTTGGCACATTTCACATGAAAATCTGATTCCTAGCTGCTCCTCTGCAGCTGAGGATTAGGCAAAGGAGAGCGTCGGGGCCCACGCGGGCCAGCCCCTGCCCTGACACCCCTGCTGGGCCCTGCAGGCCTGAGTTTCCACCTCCGCCCTGAGGGTCCCTAACGGGGAATGGCTCACACCAATGACAACTCTCCTCCCGCCTATTCAGTGACACCACCAAGGAGGCCAGAACCGCATCGTCCTTCAGCATCCTGAGGAGGCAGGACACTCGACTACAGGGACCCCGTCCAGGCCAGCGACCCCGAGAGCAGACTGACGCCCTCGCGAGCCATCCTGGCGTGTTTTGCCGTCAGAGAAACGATCAGTGCTGGCAGGGTGAGCGCTCTGCCCCGGGTCGCGGGCGCGCAGAGGTTGGGGGGCAGGCTCTACCTGGTTCACTTTCAGCAGGGCGCCTCTCTTGGGTAAGATGGAAGAGTTCCGGGAGTCGATGACCATGGCGTGCTGCAAGAAACGGAGGGGGTTTTCCCTTCAAACGAGGTGACGACCAGCACTGACTGAGCACCAGCTCGATGCCAGGCCCCGTCCCGAGCACGTCACAACCCTACATCCCTCGCCTTTCGGAAAACCCCGTGAGGACGGGGTATTGTCACCCCCGTGTGCCATCCGCGGGACCGAGAGCCTGGCACAAACCCGTCGCGGTCACGGGCGGGTATGACCCCGTGGTGCGTTGCCTGTTCAACAGCCCCACAGCCCGGCTGACATCAGCTCAGCCATTTTCAGCTAAAATGCCACAGTCAGCCCTTAAGCACACCTTTTCCCATGACCACCCACGTCATAACAAAGTAATAACAACACGGGGTCATGTCCCTAAGTGTCCACACCCGCAGCGTGACCAGGAGGTGCCGTTCGCCCCCCAACGACGTGCAGCGCCTGTCCGTCCCGATGCCGGTGAGGGCCGGATTCCCAGGGGAATGCCGAAGCACGCACGGGCACGGACGTCCTTACCGAAAGGGAGGACTTCAGGGAGTGGCCGCTTTCTTTTCGCACGGCGAAGGACGCTGTCCTGGCGAGGCAGCCCAGCTCCCGCCACACGCCTTCCCACTTGACGGTGTGGCTGGTCTTCCAGATGGGGAACTGCAACGCACACAGGCAGTGCTGGGCGGCGGCGGGGTCGTGCCGTGCGGCGGGCCTCGGAGAGGGCCCCGGAAGTACTCACTAAACCCCTACGGTTTTTGTCCCTAAGTGGGGGCAGCAGGGGGTGGGGGGGACAGGAGAGGACAGCGGGAGGGAGGTGGGGGGAGAGCTGGGGTCACAGCCAGTACTGCTCTGCAGGGCAGGGCTGTGTACTGGGTGGGGCGCATGGCCATCCATCTGAGAGCTGACAGGTCCCCTCTGCGTCCCTAAGGCAGTCTGGCACACACCCAATCCTGTCGTCCCAACCTGCTCTCTGAAGCCAGGCCCAGTGACCCCACTGACTACATCAGCCCCCAGACAAGCACAAGGAGAACAAAGTTACAGGGGTGAAGGGCATCCTTCCTGCAGCCACAGGCCTGAGCAAGTGAACTCCGGAACCTGGGCAAGTGAGACCCGCCCCTTGGCCTGACCCTCTGTCCCCAAAGCCAGGGCAGCCCGTCCTAGATCTCCAGAGAAATGCCCTCGTGGTTTCTGAGCAGTGAGTGATGTTATCTGGTGGCTGTGGGAAGGGCAGTGAGGATGCAGCTCGCAAAAGGACACCAGGGCACTTCACACTCCCCAGCGTGTCCCACGGCGCATCCTCTGTCGCCCTCAGGCCTGATCAGACCCAGACCCTCACTGGCTTTCTGGGTGAGACCTTGGGGGGGCCCCAGCTCAACGTGTTTACTTATCAAGCCTGGGGGTGGAAGGGTGGGACCTGAAGTGGCTCCTGGGCCCTGTCCCCGAGATGCTGACTCAGCAGGGCAGGTGCAGCCTGTGAGTCTGCACTTCTGACCAGCTTGCGGGCCAGGCCAACGCTGCTGGGCTGAGGGCCACACCGGGGAACTACCTTCTAAAGCCTAGAACAGGAGGAGAGGAGCAGGGCCGAGTAGAACGGAAGGGAAAAGAGCAGGTTTACCTGCAAGTGGCCAAACGCAAGGCCATTTGCTGCACTGAGTCAGATCGTGCTAGAAGCAAACGTAAGTGTAAACCACTGACGGAGGCTTCCAGCAACCTGAAATGCCTCTGCTGGCTACCAGAAGCCATCGATCTCAGCCCACGAGGAAGGACAAACAGACGGCGTCGCCGGAAGTCAGGAGCACACAAGGAATCTGACCACGTCAGAGGAGCCGCCACCGTGGAGGTGAGCCACTCTCTGGCCCGGTCAGTCGGCGCTCGGCCAGTGACGAGGCAGTGACAGGAGGGCAAGGAGCGGAGGGTGACACCAGCAACAGCGCCCCCTTCCCCCAAACGTCAGCTCACGGGCAGGTCTGTGCTGGCCTTGCCCAGCCCCCTCCTGCTGGCTTTGGGCAGCAGTGAAATAGGCGCTCTGTTCTCACTCAAGTGAACGACGGGGTGCTACTCACACTGTACTCGGCCGACACCCCTCTGTCCGTCTCCCGCAGTGAGCTCCAGGGGAACTGTCCAGTAACTTTGTACACATTTACAGAGAAACTAGGAGACAAGGGGACAGGGCTTTAAAAGCTGAAACCGGGACGACACCCCGCACACGCTTCCATCTACAGACTAGGAATGCTCTTCAGGGCGCATCTTCCCGAGACCTAGCGCTCGTCGTAACGCGGCAGAGGTGTCGGCTGCCTCCGCACGGTTTCCGTGCAACCCAAGCATCGATCTTAACGCTAAAGCAGGCCCATGATCTGTTTGGCTCCCTACTTTCTTTCGAAGTGTCCAGGCTGTGGTTTGAAGAAGGACAGGCCATAGGAAGTTTCTTTCGTTCCATACGAAAACTGAAATGTCACCTTTTCTGCACGGCCTAGCAGATTAGGGAGTTTGAGGCCAAGTACCTAGGGGGAAGAGAAAACTAGTGAGGTTCAGATGGAAGGAGTGATGATTTTTTAACAAAACAGGACAAAAGGCGGAGCGCGGGCCTGGCAGCAGTCACCGCCTGCACGCCGCCCAGTGCCCACGCCGCACGCACGCACCCGAGGAACGTGGGGGCTTGGCTACACGCGCCCGCTCAACTGTGAGGCGCAGGGACATCAACTCCGCGGGCTTGGAATTTGGGGGGAATTTGAGCGAGAAAGCTAATCGTTCCTGACTCGTGGCTGATGTTAATACTGTCCTCGAACAATCCAAAACACGTCACGATCGATTCCAGGAAGACGATGAGAAACCACGGGTCATCGTGCAAATAAAGATTAAGGAGTGTGAAAGGTTCTGCAACTACCACCAGCTTCCAGAACGGTCTCGTTTTCAAGGCTCGGACGCGAAGTCGCCCCACGCGGAAGGGCGGCAGGGCCCGTACCATGCTGCCTTCGTTGTTCCCGACCATGGTGTTGTAGCTGCCCGTCAGCCTCCTCAGCTCCGTGACTTCAAAGGTAACGTCCAGCCCGTTGGGAAGTGCGTCATCGCCTAGGTACGTAAGACACCCCACAGTAAGAGCCAGGACTTGCCGTCTTATTTTAGGTCCCACCGTTGCAAAGGGCAAAGACGCAACCTGGAAGCTCAGTTCATCTACGACCGCCTTGGGAAATCACACCCTCTATTTTAAAGTCCAGAACCCTGCCACCCAAAGTCACCATGTACCCATCTGTACACCGCAAACCCGTGTCTGGCTCCTGCAGAAGGCGACATCAGAACACGGTGACACTTTGCTGCAAGGAGCTAGCGACGGCAGCAACATGCACGTAGGCACATGCTCTTGTCCTCCTACTAGGGAGCAGCCCTGGAAATACTCAGAGCCTCCATTCAACGGACATTAAAATGTGGGATTCAGGTGACAAGAGGGACTCTAATGACCGTGAAGGAGAAGTAACATGCGCAATACACAGGTAAGAGCTGGTTATTTTTGTCACCCCCCCGCAAGCGAGGGGTGCGGTGCCTGTGGGGTGATGAGTGTGAGGTGGTGCAGCTACCTCCTCGCCCACCAAGGGCGCTGGGGTGCAGGGGAGCAGGGCTGAGCTCTGCGGGGGCCCGCGGGCCACTCCCAGGCAGGACGGAGCTGACCCTAAGCAGGCAAGGAGCTGCAGGCGTCAAACCTGCTGACGCCCAGGGACCGGCTCCCAAATACTGACTTGGATGGTCAGGGTGGAGTCTTGGCTCCATTTTATTCTTTTTTAAATTTTTTAAATTAACAAACCTTATTGTTTACAGGGAGGTTTGAGATTGGTGGGGAAACTGAGCACGAAGCCCAGAGTCGCCCTGCACACCCCCGTCCCCTCACACACCGCCCCGTCACCCCCATGGCAGCAGCGTGGCGTACGGCCATCCCAGCTGGTCAACCAGCACGGAGACGCCGCTGTGGACGGCAGAGTGGTTCGTCTCAGGGGTCCCTCTGGGCGCCGTGCGCTCCAGGGTTTGACGCATGGGTCACGTCGAGTACCCACCGTTACACTCGGACAGAATCGTCACACTGCCCTCCCCCGCCCTGTCTCAGAAGGGCCCGGGGCACTGTAACGTGCGGCCAGCGTGGAGAAGGCTGACAGAAGGGGACGGGCTGACCGCGCACACGCCGCACTGACAACCGACAGGACAGCGCTAACACTAAACGCCACCAACCAGACTTGTCACCACGAAAAGCGCTCCAGAGTGGTGGCAAACGCTGCCTGTCACTCACTTGTGTGACCTCGGGCATGGCACTAAGCCTCTCCTAGCTTGTTTTCTTACCTGAAAATCATCTTTTCTAAAAGAATAATAATGACACTTGATCAGGTTTTTTTGTTGATTCGATTGGATCATGGCGTGAACCCACACACAGAGCTCAGCACAGGCATGACCGTCACTGTCACCTGTCACCAAGTGCAGACGCAGTCACAGCTGCCGTCTCCCACATCTCTTCCCCCTTTGCAATCCCGTGGGTCTCATACTTCGGCGGCATCAGTCACCTGGAGGGCTCGTGACGCCCCAGATGGCTGGCCCCACCCCAAAGGTTCTGCTTCAATCAAGTGTGCGCGTCTCCGAGGTCCCTGCTAGGAACAGTGCTGCCAATCCGGGGCCACACTTCAAGAACCCCTGTGCTAACCATAAGCGGATCCTCAATTCTAGCCAAGTGGAACTCGGACGCCACTTCCCAGCCTCCCCTGCAAAGGTGTGGCCAGGGGAGTACGTCCCGGCCAATGGGGTCGGGGGGGATGCTGAGCACCTGGGACAGGTGCCGCGAGGGAGGGGTGTGCCCTTTCACCTGCTCTTCCTTCCTGAGGCTGGAGTGAGCACTGGGGATGCTGAACGGTGTTCAGACACCACAGGAACCATGGGACCCTGGGGATGACGAAATGACACGACAAGCGCCCCAGGGGACCTCAAGGGGAAGAGTGACGACACCAGCCCCAGACGGTCTCCCACAGTGAACAGGCCAATAAGCAAAACCAAACCCCGAACTCTGACTCCCGGCAGCCTCCTCTCGCGAAGCCCACGCTGACACGGAGCCTGCACAAGCCCACTCGGACACCCACTGTGCGATCCAAGGGATGCCTGGCCCCCTCCGCCAGGACCTTCTCCGATGCCCGCCACCATCGGGGGTTCAGACGACAACGTCTTCAAGGCTCCCCGGCCCTCCCTCAGCCTGACTTACAAACCCGGTTGCTCCTGAGCCTGTACCAACCACGTGTCAGTCTGAGAAACCTCCAGGGCTTTAGCAATCCCGGAGGACATGTGGAACGGGACATCACAGGGACGCTACGCCACATCGTGTACCTTGACATGTATCGATCAAAACATCCACTTGTCTAAATATTCCCAGACGGAGCAGTTTCTCACGGGCTTCGTGGGATTTCCGCATTACCTAGGAGAGAGGAACAGAGGTGTTTCCTCTAAGATACAAACACATGAGCAGGGCTACCACCTGGGGCTTGCTGTCAGACGAGAGCGCCACTGAGACCAGGCACGTGACAGAAGGGACAAAACACTTGATGGAGCAAAAAGAAATCCTGTTCGCAAGCACAGAGCCACGCCGAGGGCAGAAAGCAGACTGCACAGCGCAACCCCTTCGGCACCAACAAGCAGAAAGAAATGCAGTGCACGTGACCCCGCCGGTTCCCCGGGAAGGGCACGACAACCACCAGCTAGGAACGGTTCCACGTGGTGACAGGGGGACTTCCCTGTGTGTGCGCGCTTTGTAAGCTGTGTGCTTTCTAACCACACTCTGCTCTTCCTCCTTTTCAATGTGCATAGCAGTGCCCTCTGATGCCAGAGCCCTTCCTGCTGGAGGGAAAAGCAGGAGCAGAAGGCAGGGTGGGGCAGAACCTTGCACAATCAGCAAAGTTCAGGCTTTGTCCTGCAGGGAGAAGGGGAGTTACTTGAGGTTTCAGCAGGGGAGACAGGACGGCATTGTCTCCGGACACGAGCTGATGGTGTGAACAAGGAGGAAGGAGAGAACTGGAGGCAGGGGGACGCAGGAGGCAAGCAGACCCGGGAGTGGTAAGAGGCGCTGGCCAAGCACAGGGCATGGCGTTAGAGCGACGACAGACTCCACACACATCCCACAGGCGGGATCCCCAGGGACAGTCACTGACTGGACGGACGGCACGAGAGAGAAGGCTACGGGAACCCCCAGCTCTGGGCGTGGCAGATCCCGGTGCTGTTAGAGCAGTCACAGAGGAAGGACCAGCAAGTCCAGGAGGAAATGCTCACTGGGCAGCTGCACAGTCAGGATAAAGCTCAACAGAGAGGAAATGTCTAGAACCAGAGGCTGGGAAGCCCTCAATAAGGAAGCTGTAATTGAAACCCAAGTGTGGATGGGACCAGCCAGGAGACTGGTCCGCAGGGAAAACCAACACTTAAGGACGGTCACAGGGACAGTAGCTGAGAGTGGGGCCTCAAATGAGTGTGATGCGAGGTGGGAAGCAGCTCGGGAGAGGGTGGGATTCATGGAAACCAAGGGAGGGAAATGCCAAGGAGGAGGGAGGATATAAAGAAATTCCAAAGACAACGAACGGAGAAACGCGAGGCTGTCGGGAAACATGCAGCCACTGGCGACCTAACGGGCACGGGGACGTGGTGGGGCACTTTCTAGACAGCCCTCCTGTACTCCACCTAAGTAACAGTTACCATTTTTTTGATATGTGAGGAGCTCTTACAAATGAACAAAAGCCCAACAGTCCAATGGAAAAGGGCAGAGCAAGAGGTAGCTCGCAAAAGAGAAAAGATACGGAGAAGGCGCTTAATCCCATTCACAATCCAAACGTGCAAATTTAAACAATGAGATAGCGTTCTTCACCTAACAGCCTAGCAAACAAGAATGTTTAAAGTGTGACAACACCAATGCTGAGAAACAGCCCCCGTGTACCACTTGTAGGGGTACAGACTGCGGGGTGCAGCACAGGGCGCCAATGCTCCCTTCAGGGAAGGCGGCGAGGCTGGGGGCGGGCGCTCAGCGCTGCGAGGACCCGGCAGAGTCACAGATCTTCAGAAGGGACCCAGAAAGAATGCCAAGCAGAGAGAACACTTGCCTCAATTAGGTTTTTAGCCTTAAAAACTTCTCCGATCTCATACATGATGATATCGTCTTTAGTCCTTCCGAGCCCATCAAAATGAACGTGCTGGACCACCACCTAAATGGGGCGAGAGGACACAGGCTGCTCAGCACGGGACAGGCCAGGGGACCGGGCAGCGAGGCGAGAGACAAACGTCTGAGACCAACAGCAAGGACTGTTTTATTCGAGCTTAATGATCCACACTTCTTCTTCTTCTTCTTTTATTTATTTATTATTTTTTAAAAATAGTGATAAGCCCAAATGATCCACATCTCTTAATCCCCGACTTTATTCTATTTATTCTTCACACCTTTTCAAGTAAGTGGTGACTTCAGTTTACCCTCTGCTAGGTCTGCACTTCCTGCGACCGAGGTCTACAAGGTCTCTGCAGGGAGATGACCAAGGACAGGTCAGTCCTCAAGCCAGCGGGCTGCAGGGGTCCCCTCTATGTCCTTCCCGACATGCTCCCCTAGCGCTGTGCCCTGAGTGACGCTGACAGCGACCCAATTCCTAGCTGCATGCACCTCACGGGAGACCTTGCGTGGATCCGACACGCGCGGACGCAGAGCCTCCTCCCTCGTCAGGAGCGCGAGCTGCGTCCCCCTCACCGCTGTTTCCGTGAGGGCCACTCGGCACAGCGAACACGCAGTAAATGTTTAGTTTGTCCAAGAAAAACACACTGGCTACCTACGAGCAGGCATTGTCCTAAACACTGAGGAGGTAACAGGGAACAAACCACAAACTCCTGCCTCGATAGAGCTTATGTTCTCAAGGCGGGAGGAACAGGCAGTGCGCACAGGACAGCCGATGGCACGGAGTGACAGGAAAATACGGCAGAGATCACAGAGCATCAGGGGACTTTACAACGTACAGGTGACTGGAATTCTGCCGTTACAAGACCTTCAGGATTACTGAAAATGTTCACATTTCTTTAACTGCCCTTAATTTCAAAACCAACAAAGTTTAGGAAAAGTTTCATTCAAGACCCAAGATCAAGTTAAACTTAAGCATTAACTTGGGTTTATCTTTGAAACACTTCTGGGATTTTTTATAAGATAAATGTGTCTGGTTAAACTTTCCGCATAAATACCCTCCAAGGAAAAACTGTTTTTCTAAAACCGGAAACTACTCTTCTGAAAGTCAACAGTCCTCCTAAAATGTTGCTGGCGACAAGCTCTTCTTTGCTGACGACACCAGGACAGGTTAATTCCTTCACTTGTCCCCAGAGGTCTACAGGAGCGACCGTTCTCGTACTAACTACATCAAGCCCTTCGACGGGATACTCACGTCTTTGTTTTCAAGAATTTCCTGCTTGGCTTCAGGTTCAACTTCAACAAATTCAGCTTCTTCTCCTAGTCCTCCAAAGTCAGGTCCACTCGCTGGAAGAGGCTCCAGGCTCTGCAAGGGAGGGAGGAGCCCCAGATAAATGAACTCACCACATATAAAAAACCACAACGTTGAGCTCTGCTTTAGACGGCGCTCCAGAAAACTCAGCACTGGGGTTCCCTATGGGGAGTGGAGGCAGGGGCGGGTGGAGTGTGTAGGGGCAGACGGACGTGAGCTGCCGGTAGGTACGAGCCTTACACTGGTAGTGAGCTGCTCCGTGTCCAGAGCAGTAGCAATAAATAACTCAAAGATGAAAATCAACAGACTGAAAGGGTCAGGGACGATCCTATGACAACTGTGTCATGAACTACTATTATGGCCAATCTAGTCCTGTCCACCTGAAGCCCACTGGAAGACGAAAACAAGATAAAAATAAGATGCCACAGAGATATGTGTCGGGGAAAGAAAAAAAATTTGCTTTCTTGTTGTTAAAGAAAGTACCCTCAATTTTGTAAATCAAAATAGGGTGCATTTTAGGATAACTACCCTGACTACCAAAACTACTAAAAGGCATTTTTCTGGAGCTGGATAGGTTTGTTTTGGTTCAGAAAGTCTCATTCACACACTAACAGGAATGGGCGAGAGAGCAGTCACTTTCTTCCATCTAAACTGACATCTCAACAGCCTGAAAGCATCTTCTGAATAAGGACGAATAAGGGTGAATACGGGTTTCGCAGGCTGTGCCTGGTTTAGGACTTCCAGGGAGATATACAACAGAATGTAATACACCTGCCACACTGTAGCTACATACACGCTTAACCATAGCGATTCCCAGGCACCACTGGAATGGACTCAGGTGTAGAGGAACACCAGGTAACTGTACGAACTGGCGAGTCTGGGGGAACCCTGCTAACCACCATCTGGCTGCTTCCTCACTCCACCACGTCTCTACTTTCAAAGCGCACGGAGGTGCTGTCATCTGCAACAGGGGCTCTGCGCCATGGACCTCTCCCCTGGAGTGCTCATACGCCTCTTCCCAGTACACCCTCCAGTGTCCCTGGTTCTCTGGGAAGGTAATGGCCTGACAGCATCATGTCCTCTCCGCCCCCGCCCCTGCCCTTAAAAGACTCCGAGGGTCCTCAGAGGTGCCTACAGGTTAAAAGCCAACTGGACTCCTTCGCTGGGGACTCAAGGAGGTCCCCTGTAAAGCCCACATCTGCTTCTCCAGTTTCAGTCCCACCACTCCCCAACCCTCAAGTTCATGTTTGCGCACACCTTGTTCTCTGCCAGGAATAACTTCCCCCCCAAAGCAGCTTCAAGCGCCCCCTTAGTGTGCTCTCCCCCCGGCTTCCTCAGGGAGCACGAGTCCCGCCTCCGCAGGGACACCTGACGTCAGAAGTGTACGACCTCTGCAAGCGACGCTTCTCCCTATTTTTATGTGCCCTGCTCCGTCACAAGTGCTCGAATATTTGCGCAACAGGTGAGTGGGTAAGTTTGTTCCTTTGTTCTTTCATTTAATAAACATGTACTGAGTGTCTACTGCATGCTGAGCACTGGGCCAAGGGCAGGGAATGCCACTGTGAATGAGACAGACCCAGTCCCTGCCTCATCGTCCCGCAAGTGGAACACCCACGTAAGTAAAACAGGGACGATGACGCTGGGCGAAGAAGGTGTCATTTACTTCCCACCATCATCCTTTCAATTTGCTGTGTAATAGTCTAAAAACGTATCACTACTGTATTTCTCAAATAAATTACCGAATTAAAATAGTATTATATTTTCCTGTACCATTTCATGAACATGCTTTCTATATTTGAGTTTACACACTGCAAAAAAGTATATTAAATTTGTACAAATTATGTATGCAGAGCATATATTGTGGTTAGGAATATATGACATATGAGGTCTGACAATTAAGTTCGTGAACTCAACCTAGAAAAAGTGCTGCACACCTCACTGCTGACTATCACTATGGTCACCTTCGAAGTACTCCCCTTGGGAAGCTATGCACCGACGCCAGTGCCCAGTCCACCCTTCAGAGCAATTCTGGAATTCTTTTTCTGGAATGGCCATCAGAGCTGTCGTCATATGACCCCTGATGTCCTGAATGTCATCAAAATGTCTTCCTTTCAATATTTCCTTTATTTTGGGTAAAGAAAAAAGTCACTGGGGGCCAGATCAGGTGAGTAGGGAGGGTGTTCCAACACAGTTATTTGTTTAATGGCCAAAAACTCCCTCCCAGACAGAGCCGTGTGAGCTGGTGCCTTGTCGTGATGCAAGCGCCATGAGTTGTTGGAGAAATGTTCAGGTCGTTTTCATTTTAACTTTTTCACGCAGCCTTTTCAGCGCTTCCAAATACTAAGCTTGGTTAACTGTCCAATTGGTACACATTCATAATCAGCAATCTCTCTGATACCAAAAAAGGTTAGCAACATCATTTGGACTCTTGATTTGGACTGACAGAACTGCTTTGGTCGTGGAGAATTAGCTGATTTTCATTGTGCACTTGGACACTTTCATTCAGGGTCAAATTAGTACACCCACGTTTTGTTTTGTTTTGTTTTTTTTATCACCAGTGATAGCACAGCCCAAAACATCGTCTTGCCTCGCCAAAAGGTCCTGATAAATTTCAACTCTCGTTTGCTTTTGCTAATTGGTAAGCTCCTTCGGGACCATTCTTGTACACATCTTTCTCACGCCAAGATTTTTGGTTAAGATTTTCCTATTTCTCTATTGATGTTCACTTGGTCTACTATGCATCTCACAGTCAGTCAATGATTTTGACACACAATTCGACAAATTTTTGCATGTTTTCATCAGTTCTGCTCATTACTGGCCACCCTGACCCTTCTTCATCAATGACACTTTCTCTCCCCTCAGAAAAACATCGAATCCATTTGTACACTGCCATTTTCTTCATGGCATTATCCCCATAAACTTAGACTAACATGTCCCTGATTTCACTTCCACTCTCGCCAAATTTAACAAGAAATTCAATGTTTGTTCGTTGCTCTAATTCAAGCTCTGACACTCTCGACGACACACAAAAACATGCAACAATAATGAACACCACTCAGCAAGACACCGCCACTTGTTGACACGAACACAGCTGTGAGACACAGATATACCAAGGTTATGACACCTTACCCTGTTGTTTGTACGGAGCTTGCGAACTTAATGATCAAACCTTGTATTCATGCTATTCAATGTGAATACTTAGCAAATATGCTTTGTCCAGGAACAAAGTTTATATTCCATTGTGCTAAAAAAAGTTCCACTGTGATTCCTAAACTTTCAAAGCATTAAATAAACAAGATTCACTGAAGACGTGCCAGACCCATTTATATTCTTTTAATCTGAAATTCAAACTTAAAGAAATGTTGTCTTTATGATTCTACAGTTATCAAAGCTTGGTGTCCTAAATTAACTGCCTAATAGAAATTCATTCATTTGCCAAATATTAAGAACCTACTATGTGACAAGCACTTACAAGATCCTCCCCCTCATAGAATTTTCATGCCAGTGTCTGGAAGAGCAGGCATGGGGTAAGTATTTGGCGAAATGAGTTAAATTATCTGGATTTAGCCTCTAACCTTTAAGTAGATCAGTCTGTCAGCCAGTCAACACGTTTTACTGACCACCACGTGCCCGGCACCGTGCAAGGCAGTGAGTGCTGACTGAAGGGACAAGACAGGAAATACATGTAATGACTTATGAATAGTATCTCTAAAGTGATACAAACTAGAATCCATGAAACAAATTTTTAACAAATAGTGGATATTAATGTAAATATCGTTTCACCAAACTTCTGTTTCACATGTGCATGAGGGTACCAGGCAGCAAATGTAAAATGTTTTCTTACTTTGAGTTTTGACCAGAAAGTTCATGTAACACTGGCTAGTGGAACAAAAATTAATTAAAGTTTTAATTAAATTAAAACTTTTTTTTTTTGTCAATACATTAATCAAAGAAGCAGTACTTTTATCATCAAAGGAGCACAATAAAAGCAGAGACTTTTCCCCCCTATATCCCTAGCACCTACAACAGTGCTGGGCACACAGTAGCCCACCAGTAGATTACCACTGGAATAACGAATGCTTCTTTGTTCCAGATGCTACCTGGGATGCAGGCCAAATAAAATGCAAACCCTCATGTGTAACATCTAGAAACTCAGAATCTAAATGGATAAGGTAAAAATGCCAAGAGCTAAAACAGGGCACCAGAGGAAAAATGTCAAGAAAGTTAGTAGCACATCCCAAATCAGGGGAGATGAGGAGGAGGTTTTCATAGGAAGTGACCTGAACTGAGGTCTAAAACATAGCAACGTTTCGATAGCTAATGGTGGGGGTGTGGGCAGGTAATGGCAGAGAAAGCTGTGTGCAACAGCACAGTCTGAAGAGTGTGTCAGAAAAGCCAGGGGGTTTCATTCCAAGGAAAGATCTGCGAGGGGGAGCTAAATCCTATTCCGGAGGCCAAGCGGAGAAGCCCGTGTTATTAAATTCTTTAGGAAGGTAATGGGAAACTAGAGACAACTTCTGAGCAGGGCAAGTGAAGCAATCCTGTAGGAGGCGAGTCCTGGAACTTGAGAGGTCTGAGTTTTGGAACCTTCAGAGGCTCTACCACAGTGACCTTGGACAGTCATTCTCTGGCCCACCGTTAAGATTACGATAAAGGAGAGCAGTTAGTTCGTGCCAAGCGCCCAAGGAAGTACTTAACATGCACTGGCTTCTAAATCTCCCAACAGCCTGGTGAGTAGGTACCATTACTGCCTCCACTTTAGCAGCGGGGACTAAAGCTGAGACAGTGAAAAGCAGAAAGCAGGATCCCAGATGGGTCTGAGTTGGGAGACTTCAAAGGGACTTGGCGCTCCAGGAGTCCGCGTGACTCCCAGCAGCGGCTGCGCGGCGCAGGCTGGAGGGGGACGCCCGAGACGGCCGAGGAGAGAGAAGTGAAGTCATGGACAGAAAAACTGACTGCTCTGCTCCAGGACCTCAGGGAAAGTTCGCTAGTCCTTTCTGGGCCACTGCCTCGCTGAGTGACCTTGGGCCAGTCACGACCCTCGCGAGGATCGGTTTCCTGCTCCGAGGTCTGCAGGACACGTGGACGGGCACCTTTGCGGCCTCCTGCACCAGGCCCGCGGGCCCAGCGCGGGGGCTGCAAGCGGAGCGCCCGGTCCCGTTTCGCGCCGGCCTTCGGCCTCCGGGTCCCGCAGCCCTTGGAGCCCACCCCCGCCAGGTGACTTCCCGGGCGCAGCCGCCGGAGCGTCTCCCCGCGGCGCCCGCCCAGAGGTCACGCAGCCCGCGGGTCACTGGGCCTCTTACCCGGGCGTGCACCGTCCCCATGGCTCCCTCTCCGACCGCCGCCTCCCAGAACTGCCTGGGCCCAACCAAGGTTCGGCTGGCGAGGGCAGAGGGCGGGACCGCGGTAGCGGAGCTGCGGATCAGCGCACCACCCACACGCACCCGGACACTGCGCACTGGGGGCGTCCATGATGCACCGCCTTAGCCCCGCCCTCTGGTTCACGGTTCTGTCGCTCATTGGTCCTTTAAAAGCCTGTAACCCGGATGTTCACGCGAACGCCGGGAAACCCTGCGCAAGCGCAGAGCGTCCAATGACGCCTGCGAAGCTGTTGGCGCTGAGGCTCTGCTAGTTGCAGGGTTCTGAAATTGTCACTGAGAGAGACCAGACCAGTTGGCGGGTGCCCCGGGGTTTCATCCAGGTCTCTCCCTTAACCCTCCTGGCACCCCGGGCCATCGGGTACTGTGCTTTGTCCCCACGCTCCATCAAAGCTCCGCGGCTGCCTCACTCAAGGTCTGGACCCGCCCAAATCCGATTGTCCCCCTGCGCCCCTCCGGCTAGCCGCAGGGACCCTTTCAAGTTAATGAAACCTTTTAGGGCTCGGTGTCTTCGTTGTCAAAATGAAGGTGACAGTCAGCCATATCTACTTCACTGGGTTGGGTTAATAGGGTCAGACAGTGCAGGGCGCTCTGTGAGCAGTGCCTTAGCGGCCATTATTCATTCAGCTGCAACCAGTAAATACTAGGGAGGGCCATCCAAGGGTTCGGATGCGGCCCTGCACTGTCACAACTGATCTTGGGTCCGTCAGTGGTGGTGGGAGGGGGCACAGGGAGTTTAAACAGTTCCTCAGGTGGTTCTGCTCTAGAGCAGAGGCTGTCACACTTAATGGGGGAAAGCACCCTAAGCCTCCAGTATCCCTGGGGTAAATATTCAGGGTCCACATACACTTTGCCTGGAAAGAGTCAGAAGTTGGCACTTGCTGGGTTCCCTACAGGTTGACCTATCCCTCTGTCTTCCTAGCTCCATGCTCAGCCCCCCAGAAGGCAGGGCCTAGTCTGGCTCACCCCCAAGCCCAGAGGCTAGCACAGTGCCTGGCGTGACGCAGAGACTCGGTGATATTTGCTGAATTATTACTCTCGCACCCTAGACTGAGGCAGACAGTTACAGGTCTGAGCGGATGCTGCACAGCCACAAAGACAGACTTGAGGGCTGGGAGAGAACCCAAGAGGGAGGACGGGAGGTGTTGGGTAGTCCACTGCCCACACCCCAGGCCCTGCAAGAGGCCCCCCTGGCCCCCCTGTCTTAGTCATTGCTATATGCCAAGTGCTCAGTACATAGTTGATGCCATTGTTATGACATTGGCAGGAAATCGAAGGTGATGCATTCTGCCCTCTCCCCAGCCCCATGCTTTTGATCGTATTATTCCTCACGGCCCCTCTAGGAGTGCCCACATAGCCTTCAAGGCTCAGCCCACACCTGGCCACACTGTCTGAGAGTGAGTCACACTCCCCACCCCAGCCCCACCATCACTAAGTGTCCCCCTCCCCACCCCCAGCAGCAACTCTTTCTCTTGGTGTGTCCTGGAGATCACAGCAGAGACCCTCTGGGGTAATTAGCAAAAATGCACATTCCCAGGCCTCAGCCCTGATCTGCTGAATCAGAATCTCTGGAAAGGAGAGCCTAGAAATCTGAATTTTAGAAAAGCAGGCCAGGTCATTCTTTTGTCCACTAGTGTTAGGAATCCTTCTCGGACACAGCCTTTGTTTCCATGTCTTTCTTAACCTCTAGTTTCACACTTGGGTCTGCTAACCTGCTTATGTGGCCCAATCACAAATGTTGGAAGAGGCGCAGAGCAGCAGGGGAGGGGCAGAGGAGGAGGCAGGGCACCAGCTGGAGGACAAGGCAGCAGGACAGCCCTCCATGACAGCAGGAAGGTGTGGGAGGCCCGGCCTGGCGGGGAGGCTTCTGGGCCTGGGCACAGGTTCAGGAGGCAGAGGAAAGAGCGTGGACTGAGTTATAATCAGCTACATGACCCCGGGCTGGTCACAACCTCTCTAAGTGTCAAGTGTTCTCCACCATAAAATAATGGGGTGGGATGGCTAAGAATTAACTAGCTCTGCACAAGATTTAAAAAATAGGTTTATATTCTACCCCGGGGCGTGAGAGGACCTGCACATTTGTGGGCTTTTAAGCCCGTTTTGGATCCCAGACACCAGGTTAGCCCCCACTTAGTGGTTACAAGGGTGACTCCACTTTAAGGACAGACGGCTGCCTACCACGTCTAAGCTGTGTGGCCTTCAGTGAGGCACATACCTCCTGGGTCAGTTTCCTCTTTTCTAAAGTGGGGGTAGTAACAGTATCCACCTTGTAGGATTACCTTGGGGGTTCAAGAGTTAACAGATGTAAAGCTGTGCCCAGCCTAGAGAGAACACCCACCAGGGATGGCTGACCCTGTCCTCGTGTGCCAGGCATGGTGCTCAGTGCTTTTCATAGAGTGGTCTTATTTAACCGTCCCAGTACGGCGGCCTCTTCCGGAAGATGAAACTGTAGCTCAGAGAGTAAGTGATGTCCTCTAAATCCAGGAGAGACCCAAACACAGGAGAGGCTGACATGGCTTCACGCCCTTAGCTATCTCTGAGCAATGCTCATAGGACCAAGGACTGGAGCAAGTGCAGGGCTGAACTGATGGCTTAGAAGCCTCCCGGCCCTCCCCTCGAGTCCCCGGCAATTTTAAAAGGAGGGGGCGGGGCATACATAACAAGCAGCCGCCAGCAGGTGTCCTTGCGACCAGAAGCTCAAAACAGCCCAGTTGTTGGCCGGCAGGACCCCGAGTGCCCTGGGCTCAGTGCCTACAGGTCCAGCTTCTGGGACCCAGGAGACCTGCCCCTAGCCACCGAAGTGAAGCTTTTGGGGTCTCACTGATCCCTGGCTCAGACTTAAAGGCTATTTTAGGTTTGAAAACTTTGACAGAGATTGCCAAACATAATCTAGGAAACTGAGCATATTTTAAGCACAAATCACAGAAACTAGACACTTAACTTGAAATTGATTCTGCCAATTTCCTGATTCTCAGCTTTCCCATGTGTAAACTAAGGACAGCAATTCCTAAGGCGTGAGGGTATCAGGGGATTTAATCACATAACACCAGGTGCCTACACACCCTAAACTGAGCTTGTCCAACCCGGCGCCCGTGTGCTGAACGTGGCCCAGGATGTCTTTGAATGAAGCCCAACCCAAAGTCCTAAACTTTCTTAAATCATTCTGAGTGTTTTTTGTGACCTTTTTTATTCTTTTTCTTTCTTTCTTTTTTCTTTTTTCTTTTTTTAGCTCATCAGCTACCGTGAGTGTGAGTGTATGTTATGTGGGGCCCGAGACAATTCTTCCAGTGTGGCCCAGGGAAGCCACAGAGTTGAAGGCCCTGGCTATGCTAGATTATCCTCCTGCACTTCTCCCATCCTACTTTTGGGTAAGCCTCTTCCCAAAGATAAGCCATGAGGTTGACCTGCAGATTGCAACAAAATTCATGGCCAAATATTTGAAAGCCTAATGTATACAAGGCACTGGGTCAGAGTGACAGAGGACAGACACATTGGGAATGCAGAGTCACAGCTTGACTCTCAGTCACTGGCTCTGACAGTCACAATGCACGTTAACAGACAGGGTCCAGCACAAATAACACCCCTTGTTACTGAGCTGGTCATCTATAGCAAATCCTTTATTACAGAATCATCAGCTTGTAATTCTGTAACATAACATCACACTCCTGCACACTGCATGACATTTTAGGTGACGTGTTCACATTGCTGTCCATCTTGTGCGAGACATCCACGTCCAGGGCCCACCATTCCTCCTGCCGGACGCCGTGCTAGAGGCTCTGAGGAGTCCTGCTGTGCACGTCCTTGTTCTGCTTTCCTTTGTCCGGTATTTCCTGACCGTATTGGGTCTCAGAGACCTTCTGGTTTCGGTGTTGGAGGCTTATCGCAGCCTCCAGAGGTGCGTTCACCAGTCCTTCTACAGCTCTTTTGGGCAAAAGGTACAATCGCATCCCCTGCCCCCACCCACGTGGTCAATAAGTTGTGGGCTGAAAGGACAGGGGTCACTTCGGGGTGAAAACCTTTCAGCAACCAACCCCGCCCCCCGCCCCTGGCGTGGCCGCAGTGAATCCGCCCATGGATGGCTTCAGGCCTGACCGGCGTGCAGTAGGAGAAGGAAAGCCTTACTCCAGGCCTGGGCTCACGCCTGCAGTGCAAGGCCCGCTCCTCAGTTTCCCCACATGTCGCGGCCCTCCGGCTGTGGGTGTTCGCTCGCTCAGGGCTCAGGCACATGCAGCTGCCTCGGTGCAGCACTGACTCTGCCTCCAGCAGCTGCACGTGAGTGTGTGTGTGTGTGTGTGTGTGTACATGTGCACGTGCGCGCATGTGTGTACATGTGTGCGTGTGTACGTGCGCGCGTGTACACGTGTGTACATGTCTGTGTACGTGTGCGTGTGTGCATGTGCACGTGTGTGTGCATGTGTACGTGTGTGTACGCGTGCGTGCGTGTGTGCACGTGTGTATACATGTGTGTACGTGCGTGTGTATGTGCACGTGTGTGCTTTCGTGTGCACGTGTGTATACACGTGTGTGTAAGTGCGTATGTACGTGTGCGTGTGTACATGCATGTGTCTGTGTACATGTGTGTGTGTGGAAAATGTGGTTTTTACATTCAGCTGCCTGGCCACTAAGCCCTGGTGTCCTGGGGTGTCTGCTGTCACACTTTTTTAATTCAGGCGGTGCCCCCCGAGTTGCTTAGACCACCGGGGGGGATCGTGACTGATGCTGGTACTGCATTGTTTGTTTTACAAAATAGCAGCATGACCCAGACATTCCAATGGCGCAGATCTCCTAGTGACAGCTGCCAGCATTCCAGAACAGGGGGGTGACAGACAGCTGCCAGCATTCCGGAACAGGGGCTGTGTGAAGTCCTCATCTGGTCGCATCAGCAGCAGAAATGCGTTTAGTGACCGCATGGGTTCTTTTAGGGAAACCAAACCCAGCTCAAGCCATGAGGGAGGCTGGGTCTTCGCACAGAGGTCAGAGGTCACTCATCTCTGTGTTCTTCAGGGGACTTGGAAGTTGACACAGGACAGCTGATCAGGCAGCTGAGCCCTGCACCAGCCGGGTTATGTTGGGGTGCTGCCAAGGGAGGGCCGGGGGCAGGTGGCCGAGGGTAGGTAGGCCCGACCCTCGGCCGAGCCGGAGCCCGGCGGTCCTCAGACTGAGTGAGGACCCCTCCCCAGAGTGGCTGCACACCCAGCAGAGCCTTGGGGAAGAGCTTGGCAGCCAGCACGGACAAGGAGCCACTCAGGGGGGGCCCGGAGGAAGGAGAGAGGCTCTGGAAGGAGGGCATGGTGCACAGTGCCCAGGAAGGGGCCCTGGCCTGGGGCGCTGTCGGGGGGCCAGACGGCGAACCTCGGTGGGGGGGTGATTCGCAGCTCAGCTGTGAGGGGCGAGAAGCCACACTGCCGCTCTCAGAAGGGACGTCGAGCTGAGAGAAGGCATCTTAAAAATCACATTTATTGTGAGTTATGTTCTGATGACAATAATCTATGTTCACAGAGAAGTTCGGAAAACACATATAAATGAGTGAACAAATACGACTGAGCGCAAACAATGGCTGGCTGAACGGCGTCGCCATTCAGGTGTATGTCCGTCCTGTCACTGCACACACCGCACACCACACCCCGGACGTTCGCCACACGGGGGCACACTCTGCACCACGGAAAGACGGGTGCGTCCCTGGCATCGACTGGAGGACACACGGGTTGCTCCTCACGGTGCCTCCTCCAAAGCCTAACTGTACCACGGAGAGAGGGTTTTATTTCCCAGGTGGCAGGGACGTGGGGACCGCAGCCCAGCTGGAGAGGGGAGCGCGTGGGGCAGTGCAGACGGTGGCATTCAAGGCACAGGCCAGGGGGAGCCTCGGCCACTTCTCACAGTGTATTGTACTTCCTTGTCTTAGAGCACGTTCTAAAACGTCTATAAAATACACGCTCATTGTAAGAAGGTGGAGTAACTTCAAAAAACATAAAGGAAGTAATTTTCACATAATCTTATCAGCCCTGGTCACAAAACTCGTGTGTATTTATCTGTCTGTACGGAAATGCACCGGTCGTTGTAAAATACTGTGACAATTATCAGTCCTATCTGTAGTTCTGAGAGAGAAGCCGGCGTGAGTCAGGGGCTCAGGGGAAGGAGTGAGGTGGGTCACAAGGGGCCCAGGTGGGTGTCAGGCGTGGCCTCCTCCACCCGCAGGCCAGCTTGGCCAGGGGGACAGTGCTGGGTGCTCAGTGATGTTTCTAGGGTGGTGAATGAGGCCTGATCAGGTGAGAGGAATGCCCATCCGACCCACTCACCCATTTACCTGGAAGTGGGGAGCAGGTGCTTCATTACCCGACAGCAAATCTGGGAGGTTACCCACTGCAGCCACTGGACATCCTCAGAAACATCTGGAAGCCACATCACCAGTCTGCAGAAATGAAACCAGACATACATGCATGCACACACACATGCATACATGCACACACACACGCACACACGCACGCATGCGCATGCACACACATGCACACACACACACACACACACTCACACGCATGCACGCACATGCCGTCAGCAAGAAGATAAGCCACAGTGAAGAGAAGAGGCTATTTTTACAACAAGCAGGACCGTCCAGGTCACTTCTAATCCCCATCTGATAAACTCCCAGAAGGCAGATTTGGGACAAGCCTGCCTAAAAGCCCTCAAGGAAAGTCAGGCCACTTTTAATTCAGGAAAGCTCAAGGGGTTTAGGGGAACTAAAAGAAGGGCTCTGGTTTCCCCAGATTCCACTTGTCAGTGGCGAGATGCCCATGGCTTGTACTGGAGACACCATCCCCTCCACCCAGCCCGCCTGTGCTCGGCCACATGCCAGCCCACCTGAGGAGGCCACTGAAGAGGCCTGGCCGCTGCCCTCAACAGACTCCCAACACCCCTGACACAGAAAAGACCCCATGGCTGGGCTTTGATGAACACCCACACAGATCCCCCCCAGACGAGGCTATGTGGGCGCAGGGGACCTGAGCTGCATTTTGAAGAACGAGCTGGGCTTTAAGAGACGGACTGAGGGACGTGCTGGATTAGCTCACTGGAAAGAAAGTAAACACCAAAGAAAACACGAAGAAAGCAGAGGAAGCACGGCACGCACACGAGTGCACCTCACGTCCTTCCCGTCCCTGAATAAAAGCCCAAAACGGGACCTACAGGAAGTGACACCCCTACAAGCGCTGAGAAAGGAGGTGGGCTGGGCAGGGGCTCGCCCACGCAGCGCCTTCCGGGGCGTTCCACACAGACTGCGCCCCACTCCGCAGCACAAGGAGCCAGGCCCTGGGCTTAGGACCTGCTCCTCACGCAGCCCCGGGACACGAAACCACCGAGAACACTCACCTCTGGACCACAGCGATCATGGACTCCACGGGCAGCGTCCAGGGCAGCATCACGTAGGACATCACCTTAATCGGTAAGAAGTTGCAAATCTTGCTACCTTGGTTTTCAAAGGCTTCACTCAGGGCTGAAAAATTCAATTTGGAGGTGTATCTCCCCCCGGGGCAGAAAGTACACCCGGCTTATGCAGGTGGTCCTGGGGATTTCTGGGAAATGCGCAAATCCCGGCAGCGAAACAATGTGAAGCATTCACAAATGAGGTCGAATGAGGAGTGCACCCCAGGACAGCCCCAGCATAGCCCACAGGTCCGGGGCTCCCAAATGATGGTCCTTTTACACTGACAGCTGTTGCTAGAGAGGTGCACACACTGCTCAGACGCCCACCAGCTCCAGGGACTCTTCCTCCAGTCCCTCTCCTTCTGCCTAGACCCCCTGGCCACCTACGCCCCCTTGTAACGACCTCACGACACATCACACCACGGGGACTCGGCAGCTGCTGGTTACTGCAATTGCTAAGGAATGGCGTCCTGTTCTCGGAATTTCTGCTCGGGGGTCCTGTGTACTCATCGTCCGTCCGATACCTGACGGCATGGTGACATGCACCACCGTTCAGTGAAGGGTCCGAACTGTGGGGCTGGGGGAGGGGGGCCATCAGGAGAGGCTGCTCGAGAAGGCAGGCCTTGAGATGGGTGGACAGGCAGAGACGGTGCTGAGAGAATGGGCCCACCCCCGGGCCGCCCACCCTGAGTGCGTGGACTCTGGGAGCTGAGAGCTGGTCCCGTTAACGCAAGACGGGCTCAGCCGGAGCCCATTTTCCTCTGGCCACATCCATCCTCGGGGAAGGGAGACGGAGCAGAACGCCCAGGTGCAGGGGTGCTGAGCCGAGAGCTGGGGGCCCCAACGGCCTGGCTGCTCCGCCCAGTCCTCCCTGGGATAGTATCACCTCCCCCAACACTCAGCCTCAGTCACAGAAAACACCCTCAGCCATCCTGTCCCCGAGGAGGAGCTGTCACCTTGAGTGAGCTTGGGCGACAGCCTCTCCAGGAGGCTCTGGTCCCAGGGCAGGGTGCCGAGATGCAGGGGGTCCAGCAGCTGGTCTCCCTCAGGCCTGGTCAGCGAGGTGGTGGCCCCTGGGGAAGCCTCCAGGCTTGCAGATCCACGGCGGGGCACGAGGACATCTGACTCACGTGGGGATAAGCCCAGGCGGGGACGGAGCCCGGTGCTGATGCCTACAAAGGGCACGGAAGACAAACCATCAGGCAAATTCGGGGGCCAGGGGTCAATACTCACCCTGCCCAGAGAATGGGAGGGGAGGCCAGCAGCTGTGGGGGGGCTGCAGGCCCGGCATCAGCCCCGTACATGGTGGGGGTGGGCGAGGGTGAACGCAACACGGAGAAAGAGGTGCGGGGCTCTGAACCATGCAGGTGTGAGGGGGCCCCTGGCTCGGCCGCTCCCTGGCCATGCGGGTTCCCCAGCCACAGGTGGGGTCCTGAGGTTGAAACGGGAGGGTCACAGCTCACTCGTAACAGCTGGTGTTACACCGCCGGTGAGGCCGGCGTCCCAGACCCCGAGTTAGGAACTTTAGAGTCAGGCCCTGCCGCGGCCACTCAACGGCTGCCATTCTCAGCGTCCCCCCGATTCAGCTGAGAAGTCCAAAGCACAGGGAGGTGAAGAGATTCATCCAGAGCCACACAGCCAGGCTGTGGCAGGGCGGGATCCGAGCCCAGGTCCGACGGCCGCATTTGGCTAGGGAGTCTGCACTGCCACCGGGGAGTGACAGGCGGGGGGACGGGGGGGGGGGGGCAGGGACCGCTGGTGCTGAGGCCCACAGCTGTCGTGCTCCCCAGGTGACACCTCCCACTCATGCTCCTCTCTAGATCTTTCTGGGCCTCAGTTAGACACACTTAGTACGTTCCCAGGAGACAACACCCGCCCCACCCCGACGTGTCCCCTGCAGGACCCAGGGGTGCCGGCCTGGCCGAAGACGGTGCTGAGATATTTAAACCCAAACCCAGCACTGATGCTGCGCACGTGCACCCCCTCACCAGCCCCTGGAGTGACTAAGCATCGCCTGGACATCGTGTCATCCAAAGGGAGGCCCCAGGAGGGGAGGTGGCCCGACCCCACGCAGCGAGCAACCCGAGTCCACCCCCCAGGCCCATCCCCACCAGTCGTTCCCAGACCACCCCCAAATCTCATCCCCAGTCCAACTGCTCTCCAGAAGAACCTGGCACCCTGACGTGGGCTGCCTCCTGTACGACACCCCCACATGTCCCGCATGAAGCTCCCCAGCTTTCCTGCAGAGCCTCTCCCTGCTGCGTGCCCCGAAGCTGTGGGCAGGGCCCCCTCGCTCCCCACCTCCCCACTCCAGCTCCTGAAGCCAAAACCCAGGGCTTCGTCCTCAAGCCCGCTCTTCCCGAACCCGGTCAGTCATCTCCAGTCCTGTTCCCTCGGCCCATGCACTGCCCACTCCCTGGACCCCTGGATGCTGGTCTCGCCCCTCGCTCCTGCGTCAGCAGCCCTCCGTGGCCCCCTCCTGCTGCGGGAGGCAAAGCCTTGCCCCCGTCTCTGCCCAGCCCTCGGTGTCCCCCTCCCCGGGCCACCCTGGTTACACCAGCCTTCTTTCTGTCCTCCCTTTCTGTCCTCCTGCAGGCTACACTCGGCTGCCGGCAGGCCCACCGTGTTTGGGAAACACCTCTCACCCCCAAAGTGTCAACGTGGACTCGCGCCTTGCAGCCCCAGCAGCATGCCCCTGCGGCGCCCTCCGGGCACTGATCTGCGCTGCGGACCACGGACTGACAGGGCCGCCCGTCTGTCCCCAGCAGTGTCCCCAGCACACAGCCACTGCTTGGCACCTAGAAGGCGCACAGTAAGTACTTCCTGAGTAGATGACGCGTGTGTGTCCTTTCAACCACACGGAGACTGATTCAGAGGACCCACAGCTGAACCGACTTCTGGGGCCGCAGCAGCTGCAAACGCACCGCGTACTTGGTTCTGCTCTCCTATTTCTACGCCCACGTGAGCCAGGACGACTCACAGGCAGGCACCATCCCAGAGAGGACGTCCCCAGCCCCACCCCCGGCTGGAGACCACGATGCTAACGTGTCACTTGGGCCCAGGCCCAGAAACCCTGTTCAGAGCCCCCCAGAAACTTAGGGTTCACAATAGTTCAAGCGGAAAAAGAAACAAACAGAACCGCCTTCGGACAGGCGGCGCTGTGGCAGCAGAGCGCACCGTGGAGCCGGGGCACCCGGGTTCAAAGCCCCGCTGTGCCCCTCCGTGAGCGGAGGGGGGTCCGTGGCTCGCCCCGCCAAGCCTCCACCTGCTCTTCTGTGAGGTGGGGCGAAGACTTCCTCCCTCACGAGGCTAGTGAGTGGGCTGGACACGACAGGAAGTGCCCACGGCGGGGCTGCCACGGCGGCCACCGAACGGCTCATCAGAAGGGCAGGTGTGCTGCCCCGCGCATGCGTACCGTTCTCTTCCAAAAACCTGACCGCGTCCATGTACCCTTGAAAGCACAGCTCTCCGAGCACCTGTAGGCAAATCGAGGCAGTTACCGACAGGCGGGTAGGTGTCACCAAGTGCCATCCATGTAAACATCTGAAGACAGCAGGGACCAATGAAAGACTCCTGCAAACTCTGAGCCACCCCCACGTGCCAGGCACAGCACAGCGAGGGACACAGCTGTGGAACTGGGCACGAAAGACACCCCTCTACGGAGCTTTGGGTGGCACCCCAGCACGACAGGGAGCCTGTCCTAGTTGTCCCTGAGACCCTACAGCTGCCTCCGCTGCTCCCTGTGTACCAAGCACACGCAGACCGGCGCTGGGGGGACAGCTTTGCTTCCAGCAGGAGCCCACGCTGGGGGTGCACACTGCACTGCCCACCTCCTGTGTCCCCGGCACTCTCAGCGTGCAGGCTTCTTACAGCGCCAGGGTGGTGAGGCGTACTACAACCACCACCCTAAGAGGAGGACACCGCCACACGCAGGGGGGTCCGTGACCACGGCTGCCAATAAGAGTCACCTGGGTAACGAAAAGAAAGCCGACTGCCCAGGCCACACCCGGGCCACAGATGTCCCCCGGTATCCATGGGGGACTGGCTCCGGACACCAGAGTTCGCGGCTGCTTTACAGGCTACAGCAGGGTCTGTGTACACATCACTTCAGCCATGTGGACTCACGGCTCGGTGACTAGAAAATTCAAGTTCTGCTTTTTGGAACTTTCTGGGGTATTTTTTTTTTCTGAATATTTTTGATCTGTGGTTGACTGACCACACGGATGCTTGAATCCGTGGGGAGGGAGGGCCGACTGCACCTAAACCACGGCCCCTGCAGTGCTGGGGGGCGACACCACTGGTCAGCGTGGGGCAGCACTGACCTGGGACAAGGGACTCTCCTCCGAGTCCCCGGTCAGTGAGCACCTGTTTCTGTCTGCTGGCTTGCACAGAGAACGGGCAGACCTCCAGGAACACGGAGCCGCCCCCCAGAACACGGCCCCCTTCTCACCTTGAGGTCCGGGGGGCATATCACGCAGCTTAGCAGGTAGGCATTCTCCGAGCAGAGCCGTATGCTGAGCTTGGAGATGTCCACGTGAAGGAAGTTCGTGGACGTGACCTTAGGGCAGATGTCATACTCCCCATAGAACGGGGACACGAGGATGGTCGTTTTGGCATCCAAGAAGGGCATATTGTCCGTCACTCCTCCATCCACGTATCGCTTTCGGGGGGGATAGAAGGACATCCTGTCAGAAGCCCTGGGCTGGCACTTCACGTGTTTTCCAGATCCTGGGCAGAGCTCCTCAGAGCCGCAGGCTGACCGCATGGGGCACCTCTGTGCCCCGCCAGGCTCTAGGCTGGCACGCGGGGTTGCGACATGCTCTTGCACAGACTGCGCACCGCAAAGCGCTTGGCCGAGAGGCAGAGGGCGGCTGGAGTCCGGCCCGCGCCGAGCCGGGAGGGCCCGAGCCCGGGCGGGCGCCCGTGGGTGTGCCCCGGGAACCAGCCTGCGTGCCCTGGGGACAGTGTGATGTAGACCCTGCCCTGGAGGAGGCAGCAGGTCCCGGGTTCAATTCCAGCCACCCCTGCCGCGTGGGAGATCTTGGACAAGATACTTCACCTGTGAGCCCGCCTCTCTCCACACCGTGAAAATAACCAGCGCCGGGAGGGGCTTCAGAGACTGACAAGGGACAGCGGACCTGGCACCTCGACGGCCCTCCGAAAACATCCTCTGCTCTCCAGCACCCACATCATTCAATTGCCTTCAGCTGGGCAGGTAGGTTTTGGTACAATGGGGACAGTCTATGCCTGCCAATCCAATGGTGGCAGCACTCCCCAGCTGTGACAACCTTAACTGGGGTCAGGGGACCGAATCATCCCCGGCTGACAGTGGCTGCCCTACGAGGAGGCTGCCCACAGGTCCAGCCCAGCCCAGAACCTGGTCCACAGGCTGCTGAGTGGAACCGAACCAGAGCCCTGGCGGCAGCTTCTGCCCCAAAGCCCGGGCTGCAAAGGGCAGTCAGTCCCAGAGAAAATTGAAACTCTCCACCCCTAAGGCCAAAGCTCTACCTGAAGCGAGTAACTGAGGAAGCGTCTCACACTCTAACGAGGCCACTGGGCATCTCTCTTTGGGGCTCACGCGGAGGTTAAGTGACCCAGCTCACCTTACAGCTAGGCAGTTAATGATTCTAGGTGAAGCTGGCTCTGCTGTCCAGGCAGCTGGGGTGGGGCTGGTGGCGGGGTTATGGACTCTGTATCTGAAGGCTGAGAGGCACAGGGCTCTGTGTTGGGGGGCCTGGGGGTGCAGGAGCCGATGGCCACGCAGTCGGGACCCATGCAAACACAGTTTCAAAGCAGACTTACCTCGCCTCTGAAGGCAGGCGGGATTAAGCCATCGAAGAGCGGGATGAAGGAGGAACAAACCAAGGCCTGTGGAGACAAAGGGAAGTGAAGCCAAAAGCCAAGGCAGCCTGCCCTGTCCCCCCACCCCCGGCTTCTGGAAGCCTTCCCCCAGGGAAGGCCCGAAACGCTCTTTGCACGGAGTAGGTGCTTTAAGAGATGCGTTGAATGACTTGACAACCAACCTCCACCCTCGGACTCCAGGCCTAAGTCAAAGCGCCTCAACGAAACTGCCTATGGACATCGACTTGCTGTCCCTGCTCCCCGCAAGAGTCCCACTGGGCTGTCCCGGACAGGATGGAGGGTCGGTGACACGCTGACTGACGGGGAGAGGACTAGATCAGAGCATCACAGATGCTGATGCTCAGGAGAGTCACCCGGAAAGCTCGCTGACCCAAAGCCTGGGCCCAGGCTTTGTTGGGATAAGTGAGGCGACAGATTGGAGGCAGGGTCTGAGAGTGCATTTCTAACAAGCTCCCCGATGACGATGACGATGACAGTGACGCTCCCAGGGACCACCTCTGAGCAGCACCCTGCAGAGCGCACCCAGCAGCACGGACTCACGGCTGGCCGCGTGCTGGCTGTCCAGAAAGCTCCCAGAAGCAAGGCTAAGTGGAAGATGAGGCCAGCTGCCCAGCTGCGGCTGGTTCTCTGTGCCCAGCTGCCCTCCTGTCTGGACCCGTGTTCTGTGAACTGGGGTCCATGAAGCTCTCATGAAGGGCCTCAGCCAAATCAAAAGGTATTTTAACATTATCAATGACCTCAGTGCCAGGCCCCGAGGACAGAGGCTGAAAGGACGTGCTCCCCCCACGTGGGGCCTCGAGCGTAGCGGGGACAGGGGCCCTGGCGGACGTGGTCACCAGCCGAGGCGTGATTTGAAACTGTCCTGGAACCTGCAGTGTTTGCCCCGGTCCCTGGGGGCACACCGAGTGTCTGTCACTCCGTTACAGGAAGCAAACAGCATCGCGGTCAAACAGGGTCTTTTGCATCTTAAGAAACAGGGCAGCTGGCCTGTGACGGCCCCCTGGCCGCTATCCCCCAAACAGAACAGCCTTTCTTTTTTGGCAACACCCAGACCAAGCGCTTACGTCCACGACTTCATCCTTGGACCGAAAATCCGACACCAGGATGTTCTCCCCGTCGGACACCCTGGTGAGAGAGATGAACACTTTGCCGGAAATGAGCCGGTGGACATCGGCCGGGAGGTGTCTGCGCAGGCCCTGTCGGATCTGCCGGCTCATGTTGAAGGACGGATGCAGGATGCCCACGTTCCGTCTCCTGGCGCTCCGGACAAGGTCGAAGAGGACTCGAATCACCTGGTCTGCGGGGGCAGGGGACAAACACACAAAGGGACGCGGCCCTGGAGGTGGGAACTGCTCTGTGGCAAGACCAGAAACCCCCTGGAGGTCTGTGTCCCACAGGGCAGCCACCCTGAAACGAAGCTCGACCAAAGGTGCGGAAAAGGCTCAGAAGCACACAGAACAAATGCAGAGTACCTTCAGGATGCTTGATACCGACGAGGGGTGACGTGGGTACTATGTGGGCGAGACCGAAATTAATTTTGCGTGTGTCTCTTACTTTTTTCCCATGTGGCTACCGGGAGATGTAAAATGACACACGTGGCTTGCACGGGATTTCTACTGGACAGTGCGGCTCTAGGCCTTGGCTTGGGACGGAATCTCCAGAGGCCCAGCTGGGCTCGCCTGACCTCCATCCCCCACCAAGCCAGCAGGCAGGGACTGCTCAGCATTCGGGCGTTAGCGCCCGTGGGCCTGACGCCGACACTGCAGGGACACTGCAAGACTGGGTGCAGGCTGGGCCGGGGGCTGGAATCCTGCCCCCACCGCCCAGTGAGCGTGGTTAGTCATTCTGAGTCTCAGACTGTGTGTTTTGAACGTGGGCAGTATTTGCCTGCCCTTTTGGGGACCGAGGATTAGGTCCGCTACAACTTGTATGGTATTGACCCAGAGGAGGGGCCTAATGTTTCACTAACTTCTACCGCCAGAATGACCAGACCGTCTCGTGGGTCCAGGGCACTTTCATGCTCCATCTGACCTCACTCGCTGCCCCGGCATACAGGATACCCAGCCCAGCCAGTCCTAACTACTGGAATGTAGGAGGCCAGATGTGCACCAGCCTGTCCTGACCCACCTCTGACCTCAGCTCGGCTTTTTCTGCTCCCACGGCCCCACTGAGCCCAGGCAGAAGGGGCGGATCTGCCCATGGCTGGCAGGCCTGCCGGGCTCGCCTTCCAAGTCAGCCTCGGCTAAGCTGCACTCGCAGTTCTGCCCACGTCGCAGCCCCTGCGAAACCCTCCTTGGCCGTCGTCTTGAGAAACAGGAGGTGAAAGGAAGCACCTGGAGAGCGGCTCCTGCCAAAACCTCCAGACCCACCTTCCAGGGACTTGGTGGCTCCTGAGCATCCCCTATGCTGCAGGGCACAGCCCCAGGCTGTACCTGTCCCCTGCCCACCAGGAAGACCTCTACACCGGAATCGGAGCACTTCAGGTCCTGGGGTCGGAGCATTTGGATCGGGACCCAATGAAACATTTGACCATGTAGGCGTCTTCATGTCACCTTAGGGTCCAAGGGCTGGCTTTTATTTGCCACTGCTAGGGCCCAGGGTATGCAGACTGGCTGTGTGGCCGGTGGAATTCTCCCTGAGGTCACGTTTCCTGCCCTTTCCCCCTCCCCCGCCCCATGGAGAGGGCAGTCAGGGTGGCCTCTCCCTAATCCCCACCTCCCAGTCAGCCCACAATCTGCTCACTGACCCTATCTAATGGCAGGGCTGTGCCTACTGGCAGGGGACTCCCGGTCACCAGGGGCAGTCGTGCCCTGTTAGCCACATCCAACACAGCAGTCCCTGGGCAGAGCAGAGCCTAAGTCACTAAGGACTTCGCGATAAACTGGAGCTGATACCGAGCATTAACTTCCCGTCCGGGGACCTTTGGATGCCACGGCTCTACACTGCCACTTGCTCCCAGCCCTGCCTCCTGGCTCAGAACTCCAGGCCAGGGAGGCGGGACCACCCTAGTAGTTTAGGCCAGTGGGCACATGCCCCACACCCTCCCCTCCCACAGCGCCCACAGGGACAGTCGTTAATGAGGACAAGACTCGGATGGGCAGGGTCTCATTTCCGGTGGCACTGAGTGGAGTGTGGAGGGGGTGAGGATGGGGTGGGGGGGGGGTGTCCAGGGATCCACCCCCGCCCCAGGAAGGGTGTGAAGCCCTGGAGGAGGAGGAGAGGAGAGAACTTTCCTACCCCCCCCCCCAATCCCCACAAACACACACACAACACACCCCCAGCCTCCCGACTCCAAACCAGCCAGTCTGCCCAGGAGGACTCCGACCCACCCCACGCCCCCACCAGGGCCGGGCGGCACCCGAAACGCCGGGGGCTGGGAGGGGAGGTGATGGAGGTGGCGCCCACCCCGGGGCAGAGGCCAAAGCCGCCGCTCCTGGTCGGACCAGGGGAATCTGCCCTTCCCTTAGGCTGCCCAGCCGGCGCCCAGCGCCTGCCTCCGCCCCCTGGGTCGTGAGCCCTTCTCCCTGTAGCTCCGGACCGACCCGGTTCTCAGCCCGGGGCAGGGGGGCTTCCTTCAAGTCTGGACACCAGAGGCGGGTCAGGGTGGGGCGGCGCCCGGGGTTCCCACGCCCAGAGGAGCCGCCCCCGGGTGCGCGGCCGGAGGCAGCAAAGGAGGCACCTGTCCGCCGAGGCCCCGGGGACGCACCGGCACTGCCGTGTCCATGTCCCCACGGGGGGCCGCGCTGCCCCCGGCCTGGGGGCGCCCCTCCCGGCCGGCGAGGACCCCCGGCGGCGGTCCCGCACGTACCTAGCGGGACCCCGGCGAGAAAGGTGACGCAGTGCAGCGCCCCGGCCGAGGCGCCGAAGAAGGTGCGCGCGTCGCGGAGGAGGTGCGGGGCGCGCTCGCTCAGGCAGCGGGTCGCCCCGATGTGGTAGAAGCCCAGGAAGCCGCAGCCCGTGAAGGACAGGCTCCAGCCGCGCGCGGGGTCGTGCATAGCGGCGGCGGGGTCCGCGGTGCTGGGTCCGCTCCGCTCTGCCTAGCGCGCTACTCCGGCTCTCAGCGTCGCCTCCGCGCAGCCACCCAGGCATTCCCCCCGCGTGACGTCACCCTCAGGCCCCGCCCCCATGCAAATGAGTGGGCGGGCCGCGCCGCCCCGGGACGCCCACCCTTCCTTTCCTGCGCGGGGCTCGGAGCTGGGAGCGTGCCGGGCGGGGCGCGGCGGCGGAGGACTTGTGTCCGCGGAGGGCGGGGAGAGGGTCCCTTCCTCCAGGGGACACCGGTGTCTTGGAGACAGAGCTTCCGTTTCCGTTCCTTCTCATTCCCCAGATCCCGGGATGGAAACAAGCAGGTGGGTCCTGCGCGTCCTCGTGACTCTTGACCATTTCCCTTTGTGCACGGCGGCAGCTGCCTTGAAGCAGGCAGCAGCATCTAAACAGCACGAGTGCAGTGTCTTCGCGTGGATTCCCTGCAGCTCTGGGGAGGATGTCCCCAAAGAGATTTTTCACATTGATAGGGACACGGAGTTTCTCCATTTCCAAGTTGCACGTATAAGTAAAAATTGTGACTAACAGGTGCTGGGTGTGGGGCCGGGAGGCTCAGGCCCAGAGGATTCCCGCTGCCCCTACGAAGTGCCTCGGGTGCCCCCTGACCTATGTGTCCACCACTGCCCAGAGCATTTCCATAGCAGCAGCGCAGGAGGTGAGGCATCTGCCCTGAGACACACAGCCAGCAATTGGGGCCCACTGGGCCGTTCTTACCCCTGCTTTTTGGACAGAGAAGCCCCTTGTGCAGAATGTGGGCTTTGGAATCAGGCCTCCCCCTCCCTGTGCCTCCATGTCCTCATCTGTAGAATGACTCACGGAGTTGCTGTCAGGATTCAAAAATGTCACCTGTGCAGCACCTGGACACGTGGGCTGTGCATGACCCACCCACGCATTGCACAGAGCTCCCCGAGTCCCAGCTTTTGCCACTTCTGCGCCTGGAGGGGTGCAGGTCCGAGGCTGGGGTGCCTCAGGGACTGCAGACCTCCAGCATGGGCCTTCCTGCCTGCTGTCCATGGCCTGGAATCCCAGGGTGTGGGAGTTGTAGGACCTAGTGACCACCTGGGCTGACAGCCACATCACACAGACACTTCATAGACTGAGGTCCAGAGCGAGGAAGGCGTGGGTCCCTCTGTCTGTCCCTGACCACTTGGGCTTTGGTGGCGTGGGGATGGGCCAGCGCTCATGGGCCTGCCTTGCACACTCACCTCACACTCAGGGCTAGGACAGAACTGAGGTTCTGGATCGTAGAACAGCATCTGCTGGCAGCGTTAGCAGGGGCCACGATCTCTAGACTCCTGCTCCTCACCCAGGACCCATTCATCCGGCAGCTGCCAACCCTCCCGCATCGCACGACTATCCGTTGGACTCATGGCAGGTCAGGCTCAAGGCAGGAATTGGAGGTCCCAGCTGAGTCGTCATGCTGCCAGCCTCGGGCACTCTCATCCTCTTCCTGTCCACTGACACGCTTTCATGGCCCACTGCACGGGACATGTGTGACCCAGATGTGGGCAGGAATGGAGCAGGGCTGAGGTGACGAGCTACCTCTTTCTCATCGCTGCATGTTGACAACAGGTGGGCTCTCCCTCTTTCCCCAGACAAAGAGGAGAAGGGACTGGGCTCTCTCGGCCCCTTGCTCAGTGCTCCAGCAGGACGGGCATCGGACACGGTGGCTGTGACTGTAAACTCAGACATCAAGTGGGCACAACTTCGGGCTTCTCCATGCGCTAGAGGAGTGGACCTTGCAGGTTCCTCATTGAACCTCTCAGAGCTTGGTTTCCTTCCCTACTTTGGGGAGAAAATGACCTGTGAGGGTAATCTGTTCACTCCCGACACTTGTGACACCCATGACACAGTGTCTTTTCCAACACCACTTCCGCACCTCAGGCGTCAACTCTGCCTCCTCGTTTCAGCTCTCCCTTCTGTGACCTACTTGTTTATTTATTTCACATTTTCGTGCTTTTTGGGGGGATGACTTTGCTGTTTAAAATGACCCCAAGTGTACAGGAGGGCTATCTAGAGTTCCCAAGTGCGAGAGGGCTGCAATGTGCCTTCCGAGAAAACGACACGTGCCGTGTGAGCTCCGTTCAGGCACAGGTTGTCGTGCTGGTGGCCATAGTTCAATGTTAATGGATCACGCAGAAGTGGAAGCCCAGAGAGTCGCCCGCTGACTGTGCCGGCTTAGCACGGGCACGCCGGGACCGGGAGGGCCCCCTCACCTCCTGCCTGCAGTGCTGGGCGCCGTGAGGGCGGGCACCCTTCACCCAGTTACCAAACCGCACGCCTTTGGGAGGCCTTGGCACCCTGCCCACCTGCCAGGTGTGCTGAGTCCTCCGCTGTCCTCCCCTCAGTGCCTGAGTCTTGCTCTGACTCTTCCCAGCCACACGCTCGCCCAGCACATCCTAACCCCGATGACGGCCCCAGGCGGGACACCCTGAGCGCCTGTGTCAGCCTCACGGCATCTCCTCTGCCCCCCACCCTTAGCCCAGCTTCCCAGATCTGGCTGCACTTCACTCGTGTGTGTGTTAAAATATACAGAATGTAAAATTTACCATTTTAGCCATTTTTTAAATTTAAAAACATGTTCTATTACAGTTGACATTCCATGTTATATTAGTTGCAGGTGCACGGTACAGTGGTTAGACGTTTACGTCACTTACGGAGTCACACCCCGGGACGACTCGTGCCCCTGTGACGCCGTCTGTGGTCATTACCATATTGCTGAGGTACCCCCGTGCGCACTTTACACCCCCGTGACTCGTCTGTGACCACCAATTTGCACTTCTCAATCCCTTCACCTTCTCCAGCTCCCCTCCCCGCTCCCACCTGGCACCCATCAGTCTGTTCTCTGTATCTAGGAGTTTGTTTCTGTTTTGTTTGTTCGTCTATTTTGTTCTTTAGATTCCTCATGTAAGTGAGTTCACATGGCATTTGTCTCTCTCTATCTAACTTATGTCACTTAGCATAACACCCTCTAGGTCCATCCGTGTCGTCACGATGGAAAGATTTCATTCTTTTTTCATGGCCAAATAATGTTCCCTTGTTTATAGGTGCAGCTCTTTCTCCAGTCGTCTCTGATGGACACTGAGGTTGCTCCCATATCGTGGCTATTATAAATAATGCTCAGTGAACACAGAGGTGCATATATCTGTTTTAATTAGAGTTTGGGATTTCTTCGGATACACACCCAGAAGCGGAATGGCTGGGTCACATGCTAAACTCTAGTTAGAACTTTTCTGGGGACCCTCCGTACTGCTCACCAGAGTGGCTGCGCCCATCTGTACTTCATCCAGCAGTAAGGAGGTTCCCTTTCCCCCACATCTTCCTGACATTTGTCCTGGGTGGTTTATTGACAGTAGCCTTCCTGACAGGCGCGAGGTGATAGCCTGTGGTTTTAATTTGCATTTCTCTGATGGTTAGTGACATTGAGCATGTCTTCATCCATCTATTGCCATTTTAGCCACTTTGAAATGTCCAGTTAAGTGGCATTCGTACATGGCACGATGTTGTGCAAACGTCACCGCCAGCTGTTTTTGAATTTGTTTCATCCCAAAGGACAGAAACTGTCTCCCCATTAAACATTAACACCTCATTCCCTCTTCCAGTCCCCCAGCCCCTGTGACCACCATTCTACTTTCTGTCTCTGTGGGTTGCACTCCTCTGGGGCCCTCAGGGAAATGGGACCCCACAGTGTTTGTCCTGTTGTAGCTTATTTCACTGAGCATAGTGTCCTCCAGGTTCATCCGTGCTGTCTACGTGTCAGACTCTCCTTTTTTTAAGGCCGAATCGCAGATGGTTGCATGTTTTGGTGGGGTTCGGGACACACCACCCCAGACGATGGTACCTGGTGTCCTGGCCCCTCGGGAAGAGAATCACTGACGCTGGCAGTGCTGGGAGACAGTGGACTTGGCTAACCTTGAGGGTCTATTCACCAAGCCAAGGGGAAGTCGGACAGACACTCCTGGCCACATGTCAGAGGCCACATTGCTAGTGACCAGCCTGCCAGAGGTGGTGGCCTGTCTCCTGCATGGGCAGCATGCCCCTCTGGAAGCCCTGACTGGTGTTTATTGAATGAATGAGTGGATGAGGGAAGGAATGCTAAACTGATTTTAATAATAATGATAATGATAATGACTAGTACTATTAAGAGCATGCTATATAATAGGCAGTGCGCCAGCAGTTATACCAGGTGAGGTACCACTTCTCATTTCAGAAGCACCCCAAGTGTTTCTGATGCATACCCCCCACCTTGAAATCCAAGTTTTAAAAAATGGGACCATTTAGGCATGGACTGAAAAGGCTAGAATTTGTGCTTCGAAAACATGGGTGGGTACATAGATACACATCATTTTACTTAAAAGAATCTATCTGAAGTGACCCGGGGGCATCTGCGACGAAGGAATCGGGTTCCACTGAAGACAGTGCGGGGCGAGCTGCAGGAAGCAGGGGGAGGAGGCAGAGCCTCCTTAAGAACCCACCCCCCATTAAGGGAGTCAGAGGAGGACCCCTCCTACGGCAAACTCGGAGCGACTCTAAACGCTGGCTGGCACCTCAAAGGGCGAAGGCCAGCAGTGGCCACAGGCCACAGGCCCCTCTCAGGAGGGGCACGATTTCTGGAAGAAAAGGCGGTGCTGGAGGCAGAAGCACCTGAGACACCAGGACACAAATAGTTGGCCCCACAGAAAGCGCCTCGGTAACATGAGGTCACTGGGGCAGAATTTCAGGCTGGACTCTGCCCGTAGAAGCAGCCCCAAGACGGGGCAGGCCTGCCCTGTTACCCAGAGAGGCTGGCAGGACAGGGGCTGCGGGCCCGGCCACCCACGGCTTGCCAGGCATGTGAGGCCGGGGGGAGGGGCTGTGGCATGCTGCAGGTCACCCGGGGAAGTCACAGCGAAGCTGGGAGCGGTGCCTGCCTCTGGGTGACCTCAGGATCCAGTGGTCATCATGTGAGAAATCACCAGATGAGTTGATTTCTTAAAAGCACATGTGGGAAAGGCCAGGGCCTGTCGGAAGCCAGCTCGAAGGACCTCTGACCTTTATGGAGAACTTGGAAGGACCCAGAATACCACAGATAAAGGTTGTCCTTGGGGAGGTTGGTCCCCAAATAATTCACTGGGGAAGTGGGGCACAGAGGGGGGCTGACCCGCTGCGAGGCCGTGGCAGCACTAGATGCTGGAGGGGGGGACACAAGGTCACGCCTGAGAGGGGACCATTGGGGGGACGTGTGACCAGCTGGGTGGGGCAGGGAGAAGGTGTGAAGGGTGCTCTCAGCTGTCTTGCCTGGCTCCTGCCCACAGCCCTCATCTGTTTTCTCTGTCCCATGAGGTCCTCTGCCCAGTCGCAGGGCCGCCAGGCTGTGCCCTGGCTTGACTAGCACGCTGGCCAGGGCGAGGCTGGCACCTCCTACCTCGGGGCGTCCTGCATCTCAAAGGGAGGAGGAGCCACTCGGTGAAGGGGCAGGACAACCACGAGTGTAATGCCCAGAGGATTTTCGTAATCTTGGTTTGTGGTGTGTCCTCCTGGGCACTCTGCTGCCCATGGTGGCCCACGTCCATTTGCAAACAAAGCGAGGAGACATCCATGTGGAGCCTGTGGAGCCCCGTGGGAAGCCGAGGCTGGGGGGTGGGTGCCGAGTGTCTCCTGGGGTTCTGGGGGACCCGAGCAGCAGGCCGACCCCACGAAGCTCCAGCTCCAAGCCAGGGAATTCAGGGCTAACGGTCTGTCTTCAGGACTGAAGGAGGCCTGGACCCGGGGCCCCACGTAACATCAGCGCTCGGGCGAGCCACCGCGGGGCGCGGGGTAACTGTGAGTGAGCCTCCATTCCACCTGATTTTAAAAACATCAAGTAAATAAATAAATAAACCCAAAGACGGAAATGAAATTCTGGATTGGCCCGGATGCCCCAAACAGAAAATTTGTGCCGTCACGAGGGAGGAGGCCGCCCTTGGCTTTGGATCCGCAGACCCGGGGAGGGACAGCTTGGAGCACCCGCGCAGACGTGCGGGCCCGGGAGCCGATCAGCCCTCAGCCCTGCCTGGGCTTGCGTCCCCATCCTGGGGCCGCCCCTCGCCTGGTCCTAGGCCCGTTGACCTTGCTGTGAGGAAACTGTCACATATTTGCAGTTTATTGTACAGCGGGGGGTGGTGGCTAAGGCGTGCCATGAAGATGTCACGTAAGGCTCATATTCAAGAGTGACTGGGATGTGGGACCAGCATTAGGGCCCTTCTCAGGTCTGTGGGTGTCCAATCGAGGCCATTACCCTTCTGACCAGCAGGGAGAGGGAACAGGACCCCACTCTGACCACCAGGCCACACCCCACCCCTCCCGCCACGCTTCCCACCGCCCGGCCTCTGCTCCTGCCGTGAGCCCTGCCGGAACTCCTCCCTCCTCTGTAAGGGCAGAATGGCCGCCTACAGGCCCGGCACGCGGCCACCAGACTCAGGACAGGCGGAGAAGGGGAACTTGTCACTGAATGCCAGCTGAAGAGGGGAGCTTTGCAGGACAGGGTGTGACCTGCTGGAAACTGTCCGTTTCCCCTGTGACCTTGGGACTTCAGAGCCCAAGCGAGGGAGAAGCCGGCTCGTCTCCCCGAGCCTGTGTTTCCTAACCTGCAAAGTGGGGACGCTAACAGGGCTGACCGTGGACGTGCGTCTCCCCCCAGGCATGGCGGGCTCGCAGGGGACAGCCACCTGTTCATGCCTCTCAGAAACCCCAGGGGCCTGGGAAGCAGTACATGCGGGGCGGTGTCAAGTTCTCCATCTTCCTGGAGTTCTACACCAGCACGGTCCCTGGGACCCGCACTGGCCGCTTGGCTGATGCACCAGAGGAACGCAACTGACCTTATTTGCAGTAATTCAAATGTAAACTTACAAACCGGAGCCACCTGAGATGTTTTCCTATTAACACGAGCTCATTGTTTCAGTAGGATTCCATTTCACTTTAGCTGTTGAGAATTTCATGCCTGAGTTGAGACATGTTTTAAGAGAAAAAGGGGTAGAAGACTTAGGGGAAAAAAGAATAAAATCTCTTATCATTTCTATTTGCGCTTCAAGTGAAATGATAATACGTTAGGTATATTGAGTTAAGTACATGATTGAAAATAATCTCACCTCTTGCTTTTTACTTCTTTTGTTTAGAACCTGAAAAGTAACACGCAAGGCTTACATTATATTTCTATTGGACTGTGCCGTTGTAGACTTTAAAGGGAAAAAAAGGTCATCTGAGTAGAAACTGGAGGAGGCGTGGTGCAAGAACAGGCTTCATGCAAAGGACCTGGGCGTGTAAGGGGCTGGAAATTGCCCTTGAGGTGTCAGTATGATGTGGTTTACCAAAAGGCCACATTAACAGAAGCAGAGCCTACATGATGGAGGAGGTGAAATTCAGTTTTGTGGCTCTCCCGGGGTGGGGTTTTCTGTACTGGGCTTTTGCATCTGAGAGTGGCACTGATGGCCTGGAATAGGTTCAGAGGACCCACGTGGGCATGGGCTGAAACACAGGGGTGTAAGGACCTGTGTGAAGTCCTATGTGACTGTTTCTGCCAGGCTGCCCGAGGCAAAGGGAGCAAGTCTGTTTGGGGGCCTGTGGAACCAGCGGCAGAAGTGCAGGAAGGTAAATTCTAACAGGCCTATTTCATGAGAAAGAGGGCTCCCTCACAAGCAGGAAGCTCTCCGTCAACAGAGGAGTTCAAGCAAGACCATGGGGGCGGTAGGAAGGCTAAGAATGAACTGGGTGCTCATGGGTTCTCAGGGTCCCTTGGGGTCTCAGGCAGAGCCTTTCTATAGTGTGGCACAGCCGTGTCTGTGGGCTGAGGTGGTGCTGGCTTCGTCTGATATGATTGGGTCCTCTCCCAGGGCCCACCTAGAGACAGCCCAAGGTCACCTGCCGCCAGGCCAGGTGAGTCAGTGCAGGACCGCATGACTACCGCTCGCAGGTGAAGATGCCACTGACCCATTTTTCCCAAGGCAGCTTGGCTCCTGACTGGGGCGGGGCTGGGGGACAGACGGCGAGCCCAGGAAAGGCTACACCCAACCCCAGGGCAGTGACTACAGTGAGGTTCACCGGGTAAATAGGATATTTGCTCACGTGCGAGACAGGTCTGGAAGGAACTTCGTATTAGGGAAACTTCCACGCAGAGACCCAGGTAGAGAGACTGGTGTCACAGGCTGCAGGGATTGTCACCAGCAGCAGCCACAAGGCACGTGCATGTCCGTCCGGGGCTGTCTCTGGGAGCAGGTGAGGGCGCAGGGTTCTGTGTATAGATGCGATGTCATCCTGCTCACGAGACCTTTCATAGAAAGGGCCCAGAGTGAACGAACGCCTCTTTCTGAGAAGTCCCTCCATCTCTGCTCCCCAGGGGTACCAGTGTTATAGTGCCTTGTAGACAGGCTGACCAGACAGACATGCTGTTTGAAAGGGGACAGAGGTGGCATTGTCCCATTCCAAATGGTACATTTGGTCAACCTGGTCTTGCTGGGCTAAGTTCAAGGTGTCAGTAGGCTGACCACACGCACCTTTTGGAACAGGACAGCACTGTCATTTTCTGTCCCGTTTAAAAATGGGACGTCTGGTCAGCCTGCTTGTGGATCTTTCTGGAGACTTATATCCTTATATTTGCATGTGTTTACATTCCGCCTTTAAAAACATCGCCCCGTGGCCGAGTGTCATGAGAGTGCACTGTATTGGCACTGTCTTTCAGGAGTGGCCCCTGTCGGTGCGTAGGGACCTGTCCCCTGTGTTTGTGCCAAGGTCAGTCCCATTCAGGTCTGCCGATCGGTCTGACGGGGTTGGTTCTTCCTTGCTCCTCTTTTCCACTTGTAGTGCTTCTCTTCAAACGTCTTTTCCTGTATAATCTGAGTTGCTCTTGCTTTGAACGTGTGTGTTTCTTCGGATAATCTGGAAGGCCCTCTGTCTGCTGCTGGCAGCGGGGCAGGGGTGTTGTCAGCACCCGTGGTGGCGAGGAAATAGGCTCACACAGGGGCAGTGGCCTGGGAGGGGTGAGTGGGGACCCCGCTCAGGGTGTGGCCCCAGGCTCCCATCAGCCCCTCCACTCCAAGGCCCAGAGTGACAGCAGCAGGCCCCCCCACCACGCACACATGTACCCCCAACAAGGATGGGAGGAGGGGGTGAGTTCAGGCTTTGTGGAGGGATCTGGAAGCACTCAGGGGAGTTTGGTTTGGGGAGAGCTGGGTTTACACCTGCGTGAGTAGCTGAGCCAGGAGCCACCTTGCAGTACGTGTGGGAGGGACAGGGCTGGGAAGGTAGTTGCAGGTGGCAGCAGGTGACGGGGTGAGAGGTGATCGGCCTGGGCCTGCCGGGCACCACAGGAGAAGAGAAGAGGTGAGATGTTTGAGGAGACCATAGGAGAGGGCCTGGTGAGCGAGGGCATCAGTCAGGGGACACCCATGACCCTCCCTGGAATTCTAGCCTGGTGCTCAGAGGGGCAGGGAGGAGGGGGATGGGGCAGGGGTGTCAGGAGCTGGGGGTGGGTTGGGGGAGGACTGGGGTCATAACCTGGGGCCAGCATAAGGACCCTGTAGGGGTTTTGCCTGGGTCCTGCTCTGGAGACATTCCTGCAACTTACGAGGTTGGACGATTACTTTCTTGAACCCACCCTAGAGAAAGTGCTACACACCTCATTACTATGTATCACTGTGGTCACCTTAGAAGTCCTCCCCTTGAGAAGCTACGCACTGACGTCAGTGCCTAGTTCGCCCTTCAAAGCAGTGTTGGAACTCTCTTTCTGGAATGGCCGTCAGAGCTGTCCTCGTGCCCCAAATCTGCCAATTAAGTTCATGAACTGGCCACCGTGCACTTACGTTGGCAGCACGGTACAAACAACTCGGTAAGTGCCATAACCTTGGCAAGGTGACTCGTGCGACACCTCCCCGAGCTGTCTGAACAGCGCTGCACACACCCTGTGCTTCCCCACCTGCTGCCTCTGCTCCTCCAACGTCTGCCTCCCGGACGCTGCGCTCTGTCTGGGGCCCTGTCTGTCTCCCTCCACCCTGAACGCTCCGAGCAGGGAACGTTCCAGAAGAAAAGGAAGGAAAAGCAGACGCACGACCAGTTCTTATTTCCCCTTATTTCTTACACAGAAGGTGGCACCCTTCACACACTGTTTTGCACTTTGTACTTGTCACTTAACCGTAAATTTGGAAAAACGCTTCATTAGTCCACAGGGTGCTGCGTCACTCTGGACTCCTTTCTCTGAAGTACATGCTCCCTGGGTGTCTGTGACCACGGCCACCACTCCCAATGCCAGTTTGTCCCATCCAGTGCCATCTGCTGCCACAGCTCACGTTCATCTCTACCTGGAAGTCCCAAGGGTACATCAATTCCTGTGTGCCCCGCCCCTGGCCACCGGCCCGGCAGCCCACCTGCCCACGCACTGTGCCCTGGGCCCTATACTCAGGAGTACCCCAAGAAGCACTGTTCTGTCCTATTCCTGCAGAGAGCCCCCCGCCCCCCAGGTGATGAAGCCCTAGGCCTTTCAGCTGGGTCCCTGTGCTCTCCTGTGGCCTGACACTTAGCCTCGCCCAATGCTACTTCCTGTCCCCCCCCCCCCCCGTTCTCCTGCCAGGGCTCCGAGTGGGCTAGCAGAGTGCCAGCTCGGCCCTTCACCGGCAGCGCTCTCCTGGGCTCCTGGCTAGCACCTCAGTTTCTCCAGCTGCGAACCAGGTTGGCAATACCGTCTATCTCACGGGACAGCTTTGAGAGTGAAATGAGATGACCTAGGAAAAGCGCTGGGCCCGGTGCCGGGCAGCAGGCCCAGACTTGCGAAGGTGTGTGGTCAGCCTTCAGAGGTCCCCCGGAAAGCCTCTCCCAAGCCCCCAGCCCCCACCCCCATGGAAAGAGGCCTCTAGGCACTGTGCGCCCTGGAGAGAGCTCCAGGGGTCCGGGAGGGTCTGTCCCACTGGCCTGTCCCCTGGTCTGGGGCAGGTACGAAGGAGCTTGAACCCAGCTGGCCCAGCTGGGGTCCCCCGCTGCTGCAGCCTCCTGGCAGTGTCCCGTCCCCTTTTTGAGCTCCTCAGGTGTAAATCATCTTTGTTCTGTTGCTTTCGTCACGGCCCTTTCCTCCCCTCCTGTCCTCCCCTGCCTTCCACTCCCCAGAGCCACACTCCAGGGTGTGAGAGAGACCTTCCAGACCAATCTCCAGGCAGGAAGCATGTTGTGCCTGTTGTGGTTCTGCGTCCATCCCTGGGGGTGGGAGGAGTCGCCTGTGACCCCCAGCAGGCAATGCCCCCTTTCCGCAGCACTCTGGGACACATCCGAGGACTTCACTTGTTGCCCTGGCGTGACCTCCAGAACTGCTGCCCAGTTTACAGGGTGTGGACAGGTTTCCTTGGTGGCATTTCCTGGCTTTGCAGGTACTCAAATGAAGGTGGGCCCAGTGGTCCCCCCTTGCACCCTGTGTGAAGGGGACTGCAAGGAAAGCGCCTTGCACAGTTGATGGGGGTGTCTTGTTTGGGGGAGCAGAGGCCAGAGCATAAAGGTCTCTGTAAGTTCTCAAACCCAAGCCCCTCATGGAATGCTGAAAACCCCCAGCCCGGAGAGGGCGAGGTGTTTGGTCAAAGTCCCTGGGGGGTGAGGACAGGCTGGAACCCAGATCTCCCCGGATTTCTGGGCCAGCACAGCTGCAAAACTGAGTCTGGTTTGACCTCGGCGCTGTGGGTCCAGCTCTGCCACTTCCCTGCCTTCACGTTCCCTCCTGCCCTCAGTTTCCTCATCTGCTAAGTGGGGGCAGGAACAATGCCCCTGTCAAGACTTGGGTGATCCGGTGAAGGGTGGGGCCGACCCTTCCCAGCCCTGCAGTCAGGGCAGGCGGTGGGGGCGGCGTCAGGGCGCCCACAGCCTCGGGCACTGCTGGGGCACACCTGGTGCTCCCCTGGAGGGAACCGAGGCGGAGGAGGCCCGGGGACCTGTTTGCCGGGGCGGTGGTGACACGGCCCCGGGGGGCGGGACGGAGCAGCAGGGGCGGGGCCCGGGCTCCCGCCAGGGCTTCACAACAGGCCCGCACCGGCCGCTCCGCAGTCCACCGCTGAGGCTTCCCCGCCCGTCCGGCGCTCCGTCCCCGCGGCGTCCACGACCCCCCTTCCCGGCCCCGGTCCGACTCTGCCCGCGTCCCGGCCCCGCCGCCATGAGCTGCTTCGAGGAGGAGGGCAGCTGGAACCTGTCCTTCGCGGGCGCCGGCTTCCTGGGCATCTACCACGTGGGCGTGACCCACTGCCTGAGGGAGCGCGCCCCGCGCCTCCTCCGGGGCGCCCGCCGGGTCTACGGCTCCTCGTCTGGGACGCTCAACGCCCTCTGCATCGTCATGGGCGAGTCAGTGGGTGCGTCCAGGGCCAGCGCGGGCGAGGGGGGCCGGGGGACTCGCAAGCCCCCGCGCAAGCGGAATCTGACCGGCGGCGGGGGGCGCAGAGGGAGAGGGGTGCTCCTGGGCCTCGAGCCCGGCGCTGTGCCCAGCAGTCTTGCCACCCCGCACGCTCCCATTTATTTCTTATGTGAACCCCGAGGCCTGGGGACCATGGTTACCCCCATTTCGCAGACGAGGGATCCGAGGCTCAGAGCTGGGGAAACTGTCCCCAAGGGTCACTTGGGGGGAGCATTGGAACGCAGGGCTGGGAACAGCAGTTCTGAGCTGCAGCGCGGAGGACCCTCCACTCCCGCTGGCCCCCAGGCGGAGGTCACGCCCCCGGCGGGTGTGGCAGGAGCCTGGTGGCTCAGCGCCCACCCCCGCACCTGCAGACTTCTGCTGCAAGAACCTCCTGGGCCTGGTGAAGGACGTGGAGAAGCTGAGCCTGGGCATCTTCCACCCCGCCTACATGCCCGCCCAGCACATCAGGGAGCAGATGGAAGCCACCCTGCCCGGCAACATCCACATCCTGGCCTCCCAGCGGCTGGGCGTCTCGCTCACCCACTGGACCAGTGGCCAGAACGTCATAGTCACCGACTTCGCCTCCCGCAAAGAGCTCATCCAGGTGGGGCGCTGCTGGGCCCCGGGGCCTCGGTGGGGGGCTTCATCTCCTCCCAGAGTGAGGGGCAGCCATCTATGGGGCGGGGATGAGGAGGTGAAGTAGGGGTGAAATTGCAGCTCCTTAGTCTGTTTACAAATGAGGGAGTCAGGGTGCCGAGCAGGGTTGCAAGGGGACTAAAGGAGACTCCCCAGCCTGCGGCAGGGGACCCCTCAAAATCTTGCCTAAGTCTTGGGGCTCCCAGTCCAGCATGTGTGAGGTACAGATAATGAGCACATCTATTATACAATGAATTAAGAAGCAAACCAGTGTTGAAATAAAACAGGAGGCTATGACAGAGAGCCATGTGGTCAGGGGAGGAGTGCAAGGACAAGTGGGGGTGGTCAGGAGGGTTCCCACGTGAGCTCAGACATGTGGGGAGTCAGGTCCCTGCCCTGTCAGGCCTCAGCCAGGAAGCCTGTGCTCCCTGATTGCAGCTCTACCCACTGTCCCATTGGGGTCCCATTGTCCACCCATACTGGGATCCCTTATGCAGAACCTGTTTCGTTTTGGTGCCCCCAGCACCCAGCACGGGGCCTGTCTCTGAGTCTGTGCTGACCAGAATTTTTGCTGCAGGCTGATGTCCATGGCCCCCAGAGGAAGCTAGCTGGGGACCCCAAAGTGCATGTCAGCATCTTTGCCTATATGGCACACAGTACAGGGCCCGGCACATAGTAGGTCCTCAGTGAATACCAGCTGCTGTCTTACTGTGCATCTGCGAGAACGAGGCACTCACCTGCATCTCCAGTGGGTTTGTGCGTCTCACAGAGGGGGTGCAGGGCATGTCCTGGGGCTCTGTGAGACAGGCTCTGTGCCCCATGTGTTGGTAAGCTCCAGGCCAGTGGTTCTCAGCTGGGATGATTGTCCCCTTGGGGCCACTTGGCAGTGCTGGAGACATTTTTGGCTCTTACAACTGTGTGTGTGTGTGTGTGTGTGTGTGTGTGTACATATGTGTGTGCATGCTTGGATGTGAGTGTGCGTGTGTGAGTGTGTATGCACTACTAGCATCTGGTGGGTAGAGGTAAGAGATGCTGCTAAACATCCTTCAGTGCACAAGACAGCATCCCCCCCACACCCCCCACAGCACAGAATTGCACAGCCCTAGATGCCATTAGCATCAGGGTCTGTGTTAGGGTCTTTTTCACTGCAGGACTTGTCAGTGCCTTTACTGAGAAGAGTAGAAAGTATTTTCCAAGTGGATAGAGGAGTCAGGGTGTTTGAGGTGCAGCTGGTTGGGTCAGTGTCCAAGGAACCCACGGTGGGAGACACCCCTAGATGGCCAGTGGAGAATTTCTGCCGGGCCGGGGAAAGAGAAATGGTACGTGGAACCTCTGCAAGGGTCCCGTCAGCAGGGAGTGGAGCAGGGTGCCCAGAGGGGCCCTTGAGGGCTTGGCTGGGACTCAGCACCCCCCAGGGCTTCGGTTCCATCCCCTGGGCACAGGACAAATAGCACCCACCTTGCGGGCTGGCCTGGGATGCGACGCCGTGCTCAGAGCACGTTCCGAGCACGCGGAGCGCGAACCGCTGTCGTTGCAGGCCGTGGTCTGCTCCGTGTACATTCCTTTCTACTGCGGGATGATCCCTGCTGAATTCAGAGGGGAGGTAAGTGGCCACAGCCCTGCCCCGCGCCCTGGGCGCCTGAGACTCCTGCTGGTGAAGGGGTGTGGGTGGGTGGAGGACATGAGAGCTCCTTGAGCACCTACTGTGTGCTAGCACCACCCCCTGCTTCTGGGGGGCTCAGAGCAATCTGGCCAGGAGCAGAGTGCAAGAAGAGGGAACCCCAGTGACTCAGGAGCAGTCGCAGGGCCACCAGCTGCGGCCCAGTTTTCACTGGTGGCTCCCTGGTGGTGTGGGAGGGTGGCCGGCGTACTGAGCACCACCCACCTGCAATGCAGCGCTACTGGGACGGGGCTCTCAGCAATGTCTTGCCCTTCGCGGACTGTCCCCACACCATCACTGTGTCGCCCTTCCCCGGGACAGTGGACATCTGCCCCCAGAGCACCTCGGCCAGCCTGCACGAGCTGAACACCTTCAATGCCAACTTCCAGATCTCTACCAGCAACATGGCCCAGGGGCTCATGTCCCTCATGCCGCCCAAACCCGAGGTGGGTCTGGCTCTGGCACCTAGCCTGGAGGTGTTAGAGGCTTGGCCGTGATCGAGGGCCCCGGGAGTCAGACTCTGTGCCCCTGAACCCTCCCCACAGCCTCAGGGCAGTGAGGACACATGTCCCGTCTTACAGCCAAGCCCTGGAACCCACGGCCTGAGGCTCACGTTGTGTCCTTACTGTCCTTCCCCTGCTCTCTGCACCCCCCGAGCGAGCGCTGAGCTGGAACTGACCCCCCCATCAAGGCACTACCGCTACCGCTGCTGAACTGGGGTGCGACAGGCCTCTGCTGGTGCTCCGCTGGCTCGGGCTCTGTGAGAACGTCCTGTTAGCATCTCCGTTCTGCAGGGGAAGATACCATGGCCCAGAGAGGTCAAGTGACTTGTTCAAATTCACACAGCCTGGAAGGCACATAAACCGGGGCTCAAACCCTGAGCTCGCCCAGACCCGTGCTCCTAACTGTGGCCTAGACTGTGGTCAGACTGACCAGGTGGAGGCGAGGTATAAGCAGAGAAAACGATGGGCAACAGCCCCACGTGTCCTGCTTTTTGCCCCTTGGTATTTCTGGAAACCAGGTAATTCGACAACATACTTTATCATGGTGACACGCTCCTCCACTCCACCACGCCCTGGCCCTCCCCCACCTCTACGGTCCTGTAAGGTTTTATCATTTATGAAACAAGGTCATGCTCACTTCCTCTGATCCTCCCTACAGCCCCGGGGTGGACAGAGACTCTGAGCCCCATTTATAGACAAGGAAACGGAGGCTCTCCGAAGGGTGGTGTGGCCGTCCCAGGTCACAGAGCAGGGGAGGCGGGGCCCCTTCGTGGATGTGCAGGTGCCTTTTCCCCACTGGCAGGGCCCTGGCCGAGACAGACGGGCGTGGACCCTGGGGCTCCCCTGCCATCTCAGGCTGGTCCTGGAAGTGAACACCAAACAGGCAAAGGGAGGGAAGAGGCAGGAGCAGATGTGTCCCCTCTGCGTCCTGTGGCCTCCCCTTCCTGGCGCTGGGGGCCCCAGGGTCCCGAGTCCTGCTGAGGAGTTCTTGGGGAGTGTGGGCTGGGCTGGGCTCACACCCCGTTGAAGACCAGGCTCTGGCCTGTGAGCACCAGCTCAGGGTGGGCCCAGGGCTTCCTTCTCCCCTCAACCTGTGTGTTGGCAGATCCTGGCTGACACCTGCAGACAAGGCTACCTGGACGCCCTGAGGTTCCTGGAGCAGCGTGGTAGGTGTAGGCCCCACTGTAGCCAGGGTCTCACCCAATGTGGGGGCCAGGGGTGTCCTGTCTCCTGGGCAGTTGAGGTTTTATGGCCCTCGGCTCCCTCATTCTCTGCTCTGTGCGGGGCCTGAGCCGGATGCTGGGGACCCACAGAGGGACCACAGATGTTCTGCTTCAAGCTGCCCGCAGCCTGGTGGGTGGGGACAGACCCAGGGAGAAACATCTCTGCAGGGAGGTGGGGGGATGTTCAGGGCTGTGGGAGCCCAGAGGAGGCCCCTGACCCAGCCTGAGGAGCGGAGTGGACGAGGGAGGCTTCCTGGAGACGGTGACAGACAGCTAGGTTGTGACCCGTTAGGAAGACTATGGAAGGAGCATTCTAGGCCGAGGAGAGAGAGCAGGAGCAGAGGAATGGAGGCTGGCACTGAGGGGACACGACAGGGTGACTGCAGGGGCGGGTGTGCCTGTGCATGTGTGCGTGGTGCAGTCGGCGTGCCAAAGAGGTCCGGGCCAGAGAGCTTGGATGTTATCCCACAGGACGATGCTCCTCACAGTGGTAGAGCTGAGGTAGGAACTCAGGGTGCCTGGACCCAGAAACCATGTCCTCAGAGCGGGGTTTGGGCATTGAGGGGTGTGGATGGTGTGGACAGTGTGGACAGCCAGGGGAGTCATTGTCACCAGGAAGCTCCAGATGTGCTGACCCATCACATGCCTCCTGTCCCCTGACCCAGGACTCACCAAGGAGCCAGTGCTGTGGACGTTGGTGTCTAAGGAGTCCCCAGCCCCAGCTGATGGGACCCGGAATGCTGGTTGGGACCGAGGCCAAAAGCCGGGCCTGTCATTCAACTGGACAGTACCCAACGTGTGGGTCAAGGATGTGCCCAACTTTGAGACGCTCTCACCAGAGATGGAGGCTGGTACGGCCCCTCCTTCCCGCCCTTGCTCACCAAGCTGCCCTGCACAGGGGCTGGCGGCTGGGGTCCTGTCCTGAAGGTGCTCATGGTCTGGGAGAGGACAGGACTCACTTTTTTGGAGCACCACTAAGTGCCAGGCATGGTGCCGGGAGTCTTACATGTGCCGTCCACTCCTCACCACAACCGTGGACCTAAGTGTTTTTCTTCCTCCTTTTCACTGATGAGAAAAACCGAAGCTTGGCGATGGGGAGGGGCTCGCCAAGGTCTCAAAGCTCACAGTGGGGGGATCTGAACCCGAGTCCGTGCCTGAGAGGGCCAGGTCTTGGCCCTCTGTCCAGGAGAGGGCCGGAGGTGCCGAGGGACGTAGGGCGTCAGGAGGGTCGGGACTCATTTCATCCTCCCAGCAATCCTCTGAGGATGGCACTGACTTGTCCCACCGTGCGGACCAGGCGACCACAGCACAGAGAGGTTAGGGGCTCGCCCAGGGTCACATAACCGGCACACGGCAGGACCAGTGCTGCTCCGAACCGTCTAGGCCGCGCTCCTGCCCGGGATCCTAAATGCCACAGCGGCAACGGCAGGGAAGTGCAGGGTCCCACAGATGCACGTGTCAGAGCTGCATCTACGTGAGGCACGGAAGGGGGAGCTGGCCGGGGAAGAGGGGGGAGACACGGGGCCCAGCACGGCGGGGTGCAGGGGCACGAGCTGGGGGCTCTGTGGCTGTAGCAGGTGGTTGGGGGGCAGGGTCACAGAGGTGAACTTAGGGAGGCTGGCAGCATTGGGCAGGTGGCCTGGAGGAGAGAGACAGGGCCACCGGGGGTGGCTTACTGGGGGTGACCCCTCCTTTTCAGAGTTCACTGCTGCTCTGAGCTCTAGGTCCAGCGATGACTGCACCAGCAGGGAGGGGACAGGCTGGGGGTGGGTGGGTGGGTAGGAGGCCGGGAGGAGAGACGGGGGTGCTGAGGCCAGAGCCGGGACAACGAGGTGGGGGAGGGAGTGAGGGGGGAGGGCGCCTCTCTCAGCTCTGGAGGCCATGTCAGGCCATCAGAAATGGGCTGAGCTCCTGCGGTTTGCCCAGGCTGGGGCTCTGGGACCCTGGCAGCATCCCTGCAGCCACATGGGGGCACGGGAGAGCGGCCCCTGAGATGGGACAGCTGGCCCGCTGGGAAGGGAGCCGTCCAGGCATCCCTCATCCTCCCCTACCTGCCCAGGGAGGTAGGGCCCCCCGCCCCCGCCCCATATCCCCACATTACAGGGGAGGGGTAGCCCGGGCTCATCCTAGGACACATGGCAGGGAAGGGGGGGCCGGGTCTTCGAACTGAGCATCTGTCTGTAGGTGGCACTGGCCAGAGTCAGGTTGGTGGTGTGTGTGTGTGGCTGTGCCGTGGTCTGGGGGCGGGCATTTGGGCCCTGGCTGTGCCCTGGTCAGGGTGCCAGTCCCTTTCACGCTGGTCAGTTCAACTTGGCGTGGTCCCGGCTGTGACCACTGCCATGGTTGGTAATAATACTGACGTGCTGTTGGTGACAGGGGTGCAGTGTGGCACCTGTCCCATCGTGGGAGGGGCCACGGCAGACTTCACAGCAGACTTGGGAGGAGTGGAAAGAGCTTGGGGAGCCTGCCACTTCCTGGCGATGGCCTTTGGGGAAATCACTTCTTCACTCTGCACCTCAGCTTCCTCTTCTGTGAAATGGGCACACCTGCCCGTTTCGGGGACAGCAATGGGGGAGCCCGAGCTGAGGGCCCAGCCGCCTGCTGGCTCAGGGTAGGGGTCTGACCAGTGCAGAGCGGGGTGGGTGCCGTTCTGTGGACCGTGTGGGTGCCGTAGAGGGGGCTCGTGCTGCATACCCTGCAGGGCTGTGGAGGGGGCTGGCTGGAGGGGTGGGCGGACATGCCGTGCCTCTCTTGCAGCACTGAAGAAAGCGTGTATGAGGGACCCCAGCCCCTGGGCCCGCTTCTGCCGGTCGAGGCCCGGGCGGGCACTGACGTACCTGCTGCTGCCCTACACGCTGCCCTTCGAGTACGCCTACTTCCAGAGCAGGAGGTGAGGCCCCGCCAGGGGACTGGGAGGGGCCCGGCTTGCCACCAGGGTGGCGACTGGTCTCCCCACACTGTCTAGGGTTGGCTGCGGTGCCCGGAGGGGTCTTGTGGTCTCTTCTGCAGAGCAGGCCTGATGGGGAGGTGGTGCAGCAGTTGTAATCAGGTGGGGCCTTCTGGTCATTGCCCTGGCCCCTCCCCTGTCTCTAGGACCTTTGACCCATTGCTCCAGCCCAGAAATCAGCACACATACACCTGTTTCCTCCCAGTTCTGCCTAGAGATACCTGGAGAGGTCTACTCTGGCTGGGAACTGGGACGGCTCACACGAGGGACTGTCTAGTCAGGGAAGGCTTCCTGGAGGAGGTAACTTTTGAGCTATAGTGTGAAGGAAGGTTAAGAGTCCTCTGAGCAAAGAGGGAAGGGAAAAGCATTCCAAACGGGTGGGACAGCAGGTGCAAAGGTCCTGGGGCAGAAGGCAGAAGTGGGGGGACAGACGTGCAGCGCTGCATGTGCTGGGGCCGGGCAGGCCGGCAGGGGTGGACGCGCAGGGCTCCACAGGGTGTGAGGAGCGCCGTCTTCCTCCTGACGGCGGTGGGAAGCAACGAAGGGTTTCAACAGGGATGTGCCAAGGGGAGACCTGCATTTTCTAAAAGGATCGATCCCCTAGAGGAAGTCCACAACCGTGGGTCACAGGCCTCCGTCCTGCCCCATGTTGAGTTAGTGACTGGGCCACCCTGCTGTTCAGATTACTGGTGACTCAAAGCTGGGAGGGAGCGTTCTGCTGACAGGTTCTCCTCGTGCTGAGCTATTTGGCTGAACCCACAGGTTGAAATAAAAAAGGATGAAGCCAAAGTCTAGCCTTTTCAGCTACCCCCCAAATACATCAGGTTCCCACAGGGAAATTCATACTTGGTATTTCCTGTCACCTACATGCTCGACATATAGGTTGCAGCAATAGAGGCAGAAGGTCCAGAACAAGGGAGGTGAAAGTCCAGCTTATGGTTTGCTTGTCACACTACCCTCTGCGGGCCGTCTGCCCAGTTTGAGGACCTGGTTTAGAGGCCCCTCTAAGGGCATATTGTTGGGGCTGAGGCCCTGCATTGCCCAGGCACCTTCTCAGCCTCAGCTGGATGACTTGGCCCCCTGCGGACGCTGCAGGGCCCATGGGGGAAGCGCAGGCGGGTTCGGGCGAGAGGGGCCATTCTGGGCTCTGGTTTGGGAAGGCTGCTGGCTGCTGGGAGGAGAGAGGGGTGTGCAGTGGGGGGGAGGGCTGGTCTGGGGAGGAGGGAGAGGAAGGGATGGAGACAGGGAAGTTAGGGGCTGCAGGCAAGGGGACTGCTCTCATAGGAAGAACCTGAGGCCCACAGAGGCTCCCTGATCTGCCCAGGTCACACAGCTGATGAGCGGGGGAGCTAGGCCGCACCCCGAGGTAGCCTGACCCCTTTCTTTCTCTGGGCTCCCCGCTGGTGCCCTGTGGGGTAGACCCAGGGGGCCTGGCCACCTCCGCCAAGTTCAGAGTCAGTCACAGGTCCTTGCCCCAGTCCCTCCCTCTCCAGGGGGGCCCTCCGGGTCTGGCCACTCTGTTGTGGAGAGAGCACTGCTGGGTATTTCTTACTCCCGTTGACCTTCCTTTAGCCCCAGTGCCTGGGGTGCAGGGGTCCCCAGTTCCCTCTGGCCCTGTGGGGAGGGCAGGCCAATGCTCAGGCTCAGCTTGGTGAAGCTGCCACTGCCCCTTCCTCCAGGCTAGTGGTGTGGCTGCCCAATGTGCCCGCCGACCTGTGGTGGATGCAGAGCATGCTGAGGAGCGTGGCACTCGAGCTCTGCTCCAGCACAAAGGAGAAGCTCCTCGGGCTGGCCTGGTGAGGGGGACAGATGGGCCCGGGTGGGTGGGAGTGGCTGTGCTGGAGGGCGGGGGGCGGCTGTTTCCCTGGACCCCGGGCAGGCAGTCCACATCCCCCGTGTCCATGTGTCCGTCCACCCGTGTAGCCCCCAGCATGTGGGTTTGGTCACCGTTGCGGGCTGGACCTGTGCTGAGCCTGGATGTGGGTGCTGACCAGTCACAGGGGTCAGTCTGCAGGGCCTGCTGGGGGCAGTCACCATCCCCCTGCACGGAGAGCCTGAGCTCACTGGAGACGAGCAACCTCCCTGCTTGGCCACATTCCTGTCACTCCTACCATCCTCCTGGATGTCCCCACATGTTGTTTGGGGTCTGGGTGGGGGCTGCTCTCTCTCCCCCCACCCCCGCCCTCCCTGCTGGCTGGAGATCTCACACCGTCCCGCACCCACTCAGCAGCCACTGGTTCACCAAGGAGACTAGTCATGCAGCACTCGCAGGGATGGGCCACCCCTGGAACCCCCGCCCCCGTCACTCCCAGCCCAGCCCCAGGTCCTTCCTCACTGCAGGGCTGTGGAGACACAGGACCGGGGCCCGTGTGCCAGGCTGCACGGGGCTCTGACAGCTGACACTGCTTCCTCGCAGCCTGCTGGTCCCCAGCCCCCTTCAGCCTGAGGCAATTCCTCCTGAGGACCCCTCCGGGAATCCCAGACCCGCCCTTGCCCACCGGGCCTGAGGGGCACCGAGCTGGGCCAGCCCAGGAATCAGCCACTCCTGAGCGCCCACGTCTGCGCCCATGGGTGAGGCCTGGTTCTGATTTCCCCTCCGGAGCTTAGAGCCCAGCCCTCGGCCCGGGCCGAGTGCAGGACCGAGGAGACAGCCCCACCTTTTTCCTCTCAGACCATGTGGGCAGGTGGCCCTCGGGAGCCAGAGGAGGCACCCCCGCCCTCTGGACCCCTGCTCCTGGGGGCCAGTCCCCTGGGGCCCGGCTACTTCTTTATGTGGAGAGGCCCAGCCTGTTGGTATGTCCCAGGTCACTGTGTGCCCAGGTCACACTGCCCCGTCTCATCAGAGGGAGAGAGGAAGGCAGGAGCTGAGATGCACATTTGGTCCTGGGATTTCCATGTGGGGGATTCGGGGCAGCATCGGCTGAGGAGGGGTGCAGGCTCTCTGGTGGAGCCGTTTACGGAGCGCTTCGCAGAAGATGGGGCCCATGCTCGTATCAGGGACGGGGAGAGCAATGGAAACGATGAGGTGGCGTGCCTCCTCTCAGATCCCTTCTCCGACCTCCTCTGCCCTGCACCAGCCCTCGAGGGTGACCCCCATGGTCAGCCTCACTCCAGCAACCCTGACCTCTGACTTCCTCCTGGGTCCATCCACTCCCCCACCTCCAGCAGGAGACGGAAAGTGGAGCGGAAGAGAGGGATTAAAGTCTTTTCAGAATCCCAGCTGCATGTTCTTTTATTGGGGTGCTCAAAAGCCCCTGGCTGCCACCACCACAGTCCCCCCTTGATTCCACAGGAAGATTGATGGTGTAGCCGTGCCTCTGTCCCCTCCCCAGGGCCCTCTCTCTCGGGTAGAAAGGATGCTAGGACTCCAGACCTCTGGCCTCTCCTGGGAGTCACCACTCTTCCTGTCCTCAGAGCAGAACCCACCCTGCGCCCCTGCCAGGCCCTTAGGAGACACTGAGGTGGCTCAGCCGACAAAGCAGACAGGCCAGGAGCGGGCCCCAGACTGAGTTCCTTGACTGGTGACTTACATACCCTCCCAACACAGAGCCCTGAGGGGTGACAGAGCAGAGGAGGGGTCCTGGGCTCCGAAGTCAGGCTGACTTGGCTTTGAGACCCATCTCTGCAACTCAGCATTAATCCCCTCCCCTCTCAGCCTCAGTTTCCCCTGGAAATGGACACAGCACCACCTACCTCATGGAGTCCTGACTGGAGAAAATTAACTGCTCCTTGCAGACCACATGCTGCTCGAAATGGGGAGTGGGGAGTGAAAGTGCATTGTCTGCACTTCTGCTTTGTGCCAGGACTGGACCAGGAGGACCACTGGCCTCCTTTGGCCCCCACACCGCCCCTGACCAGGGGGTAGTCCAAACCAAACTCAGGGGAGCTGTGAGAGGTTCCGGACCTGTGTGACATCAGAGTCCTCTCTCGATTCTGCATTGTGGCTTCCCATCCGGTGTGCTAAAGTCATGGCTCCACCATCCTCTTCTCTCAGTGTTCCTGCGGGGACGTCTCTGGGTCCTGGAGCCCTGGCACAGCTATGACTCCCATACTTAAACCACATTCCTGTGCTGGCTGCAAGCCCCCCAGCTTGGATTTTTGGGTGCCATAAGTCTGCAGAGGGTCCTGATGCCCGAGGCAAATCCCTGTCCCAAGGAGGTCACGTGCCTCTATTGCTATTTGTGTGGCGGTAATAGGGACCCTAACCCTCCCAAGTGCACATCACTTCCACGGTTACAAAGCACATCTGAATTCCCACAGCAACCCTGGGACATGGAGACTATTCTCCTCAATTTATGGGTGAGGAATCTGCAGCACAGAGAGGTTCCAGGCAGCGGGAAGACCCCTAGACCACCGCAGCCTCACCGTGCATCGCTTTATGATGCTGGACAAGTTCTTTCCTTGATGAGCTCCTCATTTCCTTGTCCTTAAAATCAGGGATTGGACTAGCTGGTGTCGAGGGGGACTCTAGTTCTGCTCTGAGCTCATAACATGGACAATTATTAATAATACCCTATGGTCAGAGGGAGGGGAAGTGATTCCAGGAGGAGGTCAGCCACAGAGGGGTGGGACTTCTGAACCGAGTCTTTATGGAAGGCTAGAATTTGGTAGGCAGAAAGTCGTGCCAGGAGGGGGGACTGCAGGTGAAAAGGCAGGTTGGGGGTGGCCTGACAAGGAGTCTGAGGCTCACAGGGGTGAAGTGTCTTGTCCCAGGTCCCACAGCCAGTCACCCCCAGGCATACACCTCAACCTCTCTGAACTTTGCATCCCACTCATAAATCTGATTGTGTACACCAATGATATGTTTGGTGATGTTAAGGAATAATCATTACTTCTTAGTTGTGTTAATACATTGGCAATATGTTTTTGAAAGTTCTTACCTTTTAGAGATCATACTGAAATGTTCACAAATGAAATGACATAATACATGAGATTTGCTTCAGAATAACCCAGTGGGGCGAGGTGAGTGAGAGATGATGAAACATCAATCAAAGAGTCAACACTGGGGCATGAGCACATAGGAATTCATTATACTAACGTCTCTAATTTTATATATGTTTGACATTTCCATAATAAACGAGGACTTAACCTTAAAATGTTGATAACACATACAAATAGAAAAATATGCATGAAGAGAGAACGTGAAACAAAGCACAAACAGGGCCCCCGGGAGTTGGGGGTACCCAGAGTCACAGATGGGAAGGGCAGCGGAATCGGCGAGCCGTGCGTGTTCAGCACCGCGGACAGCGACCCGCCGCTGCTTCCCGGCCGCCTGGGCCGCCTGGGCCGCCTTGGGGACCTCAGAGCAGAAACCGTCAGGACCCCCCTTATTTAGGAAGAGTCCCTTCAGGTCAGAAGGTTATCCAGCATCCTGCCCATCTCTGGAGATGGAGCGTCCACTACCCACGGGATAGACCAGGCCTTGGTGGACAGTTTTGTTTCATAAGAAGCTTCTGCCCTTGAAGGATACCTTTGTCAAAAATCAGTCCATCCCGTGTGTGTGTGTGTGTGTGTGTGTGTGTGTGTGTGTGTGTGTCTATTCGTGGGCTCTCTATCCCGTCGCGTGTATCTATGTGCCTGTGCTTACGCCAATCCCATACTGTCTTGATTTATAGCTTTAAGGCAAATAGCTTTATGATAAGTCTTGAAATCAGGTAGCGTGAGCCTTCTGGCTTCATTATTCTTTTTCAACATTGTTTTGACTACTCTAGGTTCCTCGCGTTTCCATACAGACTTTAGAACCAGTTTTTGCAAAAGAGCCCATTTGCTTGCGATTGCAGAGAAGGTCCACACATCATGCCCTGGCTGGGGGCACAGAACTCAGGCATCGCCCCTTCCCACCTGTCTGCGGCCCCAAGGGTATTATGACCTCCCCACCAGACAGATGGGTACCTGAATTGGTGAAGGGAGAAAGGCTTGCCTTTGCAGAGTCACCCGCCAAATGCCCTTGGTGCTGTCAGCCTAGGGAAGACCACAGGGATGGCTACGATCAGGCCCCACTCTGAGATGCCATGGGGTGTGAGTGTCGGCCCTGGTCCTCTGCATGCCAGCGCCCAGGCCCCATGGTTACTGGGTAGGGGCAAGGAGAGAGGATGGCCAGGGCTCGGAAACTGGGGGACAGAGGAGTGGGCAGTCAGGAACTTGTCCTGAGGAGGTGGCAGGGGGTGGAACCACTGGTGAGCAGAGGCTCTCAGCTCTCTGCAGGTGCTCTATCACCCCATCAGACCTCACTCACAAAGCACAAGCTGAAAGACAAAATTATTAAGAATTTCAAGGTGGTGACCACAGAGCATTAAACCCTAAGTACAGGGCCCCTCAGAGCACAGGGCCCGGTAGGACTCTCCAGGCTGCACAGCCACGAAGCAGGCTCTGCATCTCTCTCTCTCTCTCTCCCTCTCTCTCTCGCGCGCGCTCTCTCTCTCTCTCCCCCTTCCCTCCCTTCCTCCCTCCCTCTCTCTCCCTCTCTCTCATCTATCTCTATCCATATCAACATCTTTGTCTACTACACATCTGTGTCTATCTATTCTATGTCTATACGACATCATCGTGTGACCGTCACTGACAGCAGCATGTTTCCAACACTCGGGAAGGGACCCTGGTGTCTTCCCATTGGACCCTCTCCCTCTGACCCAAATTAAGCACTCTTCTGACCTCTATCACCATAGCTTAGTTTCGCTTGTCCTTGAACTGTATGTGAATGGGATCATACACCATATTGTCCTATGTATTTGGCTGCTTTTATTATTTTAACTGTGAAATTCCTCTAGGTTGTTGCCTATAGCAGTAATTCTTTTTTATGTTTTATCACCGTGTAGCTAGTATTCCATTATCACAATTATCCATTCTACTGTTGATGAACATTTGGGCTGTTTCCAATTCTTGTCTAACATGTGCATATTGTTCCTAATTTGGCCTTTCACGCCCCTGTGTTCTTTTGACCTATGCCTATCATTTTTTTTTAACACCTTCTCATTTCTTGGCCAAACAAGATGTTTTAGGTTCATCTTGTACTTTCTTTGCCCAGACCTGGAATTGATCTTTTCTTCAAGAAACCTCAGTTCCTGTTGGTGGGGAAGTATTTAGAAACCAAGATATGGGCACTGATCGTACCTAGTATTACTGGAATCCCAGTGCCTAATGGCCTTTTTTTTTTTTTTAGCGAAGATGAGAAATAGATACTTTTAAAAATAATGAACTCACATCAATACTTCAGATTCCGATGCAAAACCACAGCATTTTTCCCTGCCTTCTCCTTCATCTGACGTATCAGCACATTCTTTCATTTGCTCAGTTCCTCCAGCCTCTGTGCCAGGAGTTAATTATCCTTCACCATGCCTCAGGAGCTTGGAACATCCCTGCCGTTTTTGTAGAGACATCTGGGAGCCTCCCCAGTCAGGGTTCATTGCTCTTTCCTCTCTCTGTTCACGTGTGCACATGAACTCTCAGCCACGTGTGTGTCTCTCCTGCTAGACTGTGAGGGTTTCAGTCCAGACACTCTGCTCCAGATTTTTGCTGGTGCAGTTACCTCCTCTGTCCACCCTCCCGGCTATAGCACCTGGGGGTGGAGACTGTCATCTCCTTCTCACAGCGGAGGACATCCAGCCTAGAGAATGAGACCAAGCTGTCACTGTTTTCATCTTCCGGTTCCCCCAGCCCCAGGCACGTAGTATGTGCTCAATATACATTTGTTGAGGAACTGGATGAGGGGATGTACTAAAACCTCTTTAGAATTGGATGCTTCTCAAATTGCAATCTGCACAGGAAGTACCTGATTGAATGCAGGTTTGTGGACACTACACGGAGAGAGTCTGTCTTTTAGGTCCGGGCTTGGCCCCGGAGTCTGCGGTTAACAACCTGCTCTCTGTCCCCAGGAGACTATGAAGCACGTTTTTCACAGCACACGTCACTACCCGAAATTGTCCCGGTTTTACACAGACGCAAGCTCGGAGAGGGCCGGGCTTCCTGCCTGACGTATCCCGGGAACCTGGACCAGTGCGTGGTAGAGGAGAAGCTCTGGAATTATCCGTGGAACGAATGCGTGGGTCTTTAGTTCACTTCCAGCGGGAGCATCTCATGAGTCTGTTGAGCCCTTGCTGAATGACCGAGTCACGGGCGTGACGAATGCACGCGTGATGGAGGGGCTGCGGGCTGCGGGCTGGGAGGCGGGGGCGGAGGGTGGATGGAGGCGCCGCGGGCGGGGCGGGCCGGGCGGAGGGCAGGCGCCGCGGCGGGCGGGGCCATGACGTCATACCGGCGAGCGCAGTCCCCACGCCGCTCGGGCGAGGCGGCGCCGTGACGTCACGCCTGCGGAGCGCCGCGGCGGCTGGGCGACGGGCGTGGGCGCGTGCGGGGCGCGGCGCGGCGCGGGGCGGGCGGGAGCGGGCGGCAGCGGGCGGCGCGGCTCCGGGGCTGGGCGGCGGCGGCATGGCGGAGAGCGAGGCCGAGACCCCCAGCACCCCGGGCGAGTTCGAGAGCAAGTACTTCGAGTTCCACGGCGTGCGGCTGCCGCCCTTCTGCCGCGGGAAGATGGAGGAGATCGCCAACTTCCCGGTGCGGCCCAGCGACGTGTGGATCGTCACCTACCCCAAGTCGGGTGAGCCCCGCGCAGACCCCGCCCCGCCGGCTCTGCGGCTCGCTCCCGGGGCGCTGCGTCCGCAGTCCGCGCCGCGCCGGGGGCTTCCCGTCCGGGGCGGGGAGGGCGGGGGCGCCCACCCCCCATCCGGTGCCGGGAACCCTACAGGGCGGGCTGGGGGTCGTCGGCGGCCCACATTTGGGAAACCAAGGCCAGGGGCCTTCGGGGGTGGGCCCGGCTGTCTGTGCCTGGAGGCTGGCCAGAGCCCCGTGGGGAGGGAGCCTGTTGGGCCTGAGCTGCCAGGAGGACAGGCCCAGGGCCCCTGCCCCTCCCTGTTTCCCCTCCCATTACCGGGCTGGCTGTGTGACCTTGGACAGTTACTTAACCTCTCTGTTCTTGGACCCGGTTCAGTGTTTGATGAGTGCCAAGTCCCGGTGACCACATGGGAAGGGGAATAAAACGGGCTCGGGGACTGTGTATGTCCGTCACCGGGTGGGGGATGGGACCAGCCATGCCTGGAGTGTGAGCCCCATGCTCTCTTGCTTCAGGGTCGCCTCCGTCACCCTATCAGGCAGGACCCTGGGGCACCCACACTTCCCAGCATTAACTGACGTCATTTTCCACGACGACCACGTGAGGTGGAGATAGTCATGTACACTTAGGGTTCAGGCGCTGAGGCTCAGAG